>VZTT01004801.1:62134-93292 GCA_013400855.1 Buphagus erythrorhynchus | reverse complement strand
AGAAAAGAAAATTAAAAAAAAAAAAAAAAAAAAAAAAAAAAAAAAAAAAAAAAAATAAAAAGAGACTAAAGATTTTAAATTTCACTTTGAAGATAGTTTTTTACAGTACATACAAAAATACTCTGGAAAAACAACATACAAGTTCACTTATGAAACTACCAAATGATAAAGAAATTACAATAGAGAAATAGCATAATACTTGTTTCATATAATGAGAATTTCTCCCCACCCCCCAAAACCCCTCATGCACTTATCTGGGTAAGCAGTGTCATCAGTTTACAGAACCAGACTCAAGACTACAACAGGTTTTCATGGAAGCATTTAGAACAGCTTTTAGGGTTTATCTGAAACCACTTTCTGTATGCAGCTTGCAGGTGGGCAGTAGTGTCAGGACAGCCTCACCTATTGCAATGTTCCAGTGCATCTTCACTGTGTGTTCAGAGTTGGGCTTTACCACCCAGTGACACAAAAAAAAAAAAAACCCCTCTCAATTCTCATGCTGGAGCAGTCTTGAGACAAAAAAAAAGTATCAGATAACACAGCATGNAAAAAAAAAAAAAAAAAGAAAAAGAGACTAAAGATTTTAAATTTCACTTTGAAGATAGTTTTTTACAGTACATACAAAAATACTCTGGAAAAACAACATACAAGTTCACTTATGAAACTACCAAATGATAAAGAAATTACAATAGAGAAATAGCATAATACTTGTTTCATATAATGAGAATTTCTCCCCACCCCCCAAAACCCCTCATGCACTTATCTGGGTAAGCAGTGTCATCAGTTTACAGAACCAGACTCAGGACTACAACAGGTTTTCATGGAAGCATTTAGAACAGCTTTTAGGGTTTATCTGAAACCACTTTCTGTATGCAGCTTGCAGGTGGGCAGTAGTGTCAGGACAGCCTCACCTATTGCAATGTTCCAGTGCATCTTCACTGTGTGTTCAGAGTTGGGCTTTACCACCCAGTGACACAAAAAAAAAAAAAACCCCTCTCAATTCTCATGCTGGAGCAGTCTTGAGACAAAAAAAAAGTATCAGATAACACAGCATGGGACATGTCTGTCATCTCCATACCTTGGTGGCATCCTCTGCTGCATGTCCTTCAATACTGAAATCATTTATGGGCCTCCATGGGAGGCAATACCTGTGTAGTGCATGGCTGTGCAAGGCAGTGGAAAGCTGCGAGCCAAGGAAGCTGAGCACCATTGTGAGAGAAGCACAGGAATGTGTGTGCCAAATGGGAAAACAATTGGAGATAAGAACAATGCATGCACATGAATTAGGCAAGCACAAGGAATACAAGCACGTTCATACACACTTGAAAACAGAATGTGGTTGCAGCAACTAATTAACCCTGGTGACATACACTCTGAATCCAAGGCACAGGACAGGTTGGCTTTTGTAGCTGTTCAGCAGGTGACAATTTAGACTTTTTAAAAACTCCTAAAGGTAACTGTTACAAGCACATGCAAAGAGTAGTTCAAAAGAAAGCAGATCTAACAACAGTATAAAAATCAGACCATGATTTTAACTGGTCAGTTACACTATGGCCACAGTAACCTTCTACCTTTGTTAGTAACTACAACACACATTCAGAATAAGGACTGGTAACAAGTGATTATCCTCTTCACCTGAAGATCAACCACTTACCCATTAAGGGTAAGTTTGATGGATCTTTTAATAATACGAATGCTATTTGTTGGAACAGGAGATGAGGAATCTGGCAGTTCTTTACTGGAAAGCCTCTGTAATGCACAAACAGATGCCACAGAAAAAAAAAAGAAAAAAGGAATTTTTAATTAATTATTGAATTAATTTTAAATTCATTAATTCAGAAGTAGCAGCAGATAAACCCTTTCCTAGCTGAATATAACATTCTTTATGTACCAAACCGGTATGGCCCAAACTCATTCTCAGAGAAGCTTTTTGTTTTAACCACACCACTTGTTTTAATTACCACCATATCCAGAGGAAGAGCATTTTCCCCTCTGCACAATTCTTTTCTTGCATGAACTGAGACAAGTATATCCCTGATGGTGGGGGAGGGTGGGTGGAAATTATTTGTGAGTTGCTCAACAGCACAGTAAAGGAAGACTTTTCTCAGATCCATGGATCAGGAAAACAGATTCTCTACTGTCTGGATCACTTCCAGTCTTACAGCCCTCAATTTCACAACACTCTACATGACACAGAGCAGTTAAAACCACCTATAGACTTCAAAGCTTTTAAGACTCATCACAGAAATCAATATACAAGTAGTGATAACAGTACAAGAAAACCAAACCAGGACACAAACTGTCAGTGTCTGAGGGCAAGGAAATGTTTTCCAAGTTCAAAACTTGGCTTCACTTTGGTGAAGGTCATTGTTCAGTTATTTAATTTCTTGGAAGCACAACAGGCGAAACTCTACTAATCTTCAAACCACCAAGTGTAATGGTACTTAAATCTTTGTACATAAAATGAAAATGCCAGCTCTGCTTTACCTATGAACACAAAAGCACAATAAATACCTGTGATCTTGATGTGATCACTGGAATCTGCATGGATTTTCCATCAAGGACACCCTAAAAAAGCCAGAAGGGATTTGTTAGGCAGTATTGCCAGGTTCCTGACTGAGAGGCAGCAAATTCTGGCAGCCAGGATACCTTAAAATCATATATGCATTAACAACCTCCACCCCATGGGGTGTGGGTTTAGGAATCCTGAAGCCCTAAAACCACACAGACAGTGATTCAGGTATTTCAACCTTCACCAACAAGATCTCGTCTTGATTTGAGGGTGTGCCCTCAAGAGTTTATGCCTCAGCAACAATCACCATGAACAGCAAAGCTCTTTATCTTCTCTTTGAGAGGCCAAATGCCTTAGTCTTTATAGCAGTTTTAATCTACATCAGTGAATCAAAGTTTTAAAAAGAAAATTCAATATTATTTTAAGCATGGCAAGGAATTAGACACTACCATATCACCTAATAATAAAAGATAGGTCATACAAGTGTAATATTTGGGGAATGAGGACTGAAATAAGCTAAACTAAAAAGTGTATTTTTGTTTCCATCAGTAAACATGCAGAGAATTTATGTGAGGTAGTCTAATCACTAAACTGTACAGCTTTTCAGTTAGTTCACTGAGTAAAATCACTTAAAAATTACATTTTTTGTAGCTTTCTTCCTCCCATCTTGGGGGTATCCGCTTTCTGTGAAGTCGGAGTCCCACACATTTAGCTAGAGGAACAAAATACACAAACTCAAAATAATTGCTGTGCTAAAATTTTCTTACTTGGGTACAGCTTCCAGTCAACACATTAAATGTATTAAATATACAGGGGCCATTCTTAAAAGAATATTTATACAAGTCCACCATTATCACACAGGAATGTCAAGCCTCTGAAAAAGCTCTGCTACCCAAACCTTGAAATCTGTACTTGCAATATTCAGTACTAGATAACAATTCCACAAGATTATTCTTTTTTAAGTGTCAAAACTGAGAGTTCTTTTTCTGGTTGCTTTTTGCTTGTGCCTCAAATCAGAGGGGTCATGCTCCAAGAACAGCTATTTAAGAATATTTACACATAGCAATAAAACAAATAAAATATTAATCTCAAAGTTCCACAAACCAAGATTTAACAAGCTGCTCCACACTATCAATTCAGAAGTAATGACCTATTGAGTAGGCTGCTGATCTCTAAAGCAGCAAAACTATCAACAGGCACTCAAAAAGCATCTGCCAGAAACAGATTAGCTCATACTTTTACAGTCATAAGATTCATATCTTCTTCATTTGGAGATAATTTTTTTCTGAATTAAGAACTGCTACCAGATGAGACAGTTCATTCAGCACTGGTCACTATAGTGACTGGTAAGTACAGCAGTATTTAGATACCTTGGCACCAGGTGAGAAGCAGTCATTAAGTGCCAGATGCTGAAAATGTTGTTTAATAGTTATACATCATATTCATCATGATTTCTCCCATCTACATTCTAGTAGAACTAGATATGCCTAAATTTAGATTCCCAAATCCTTTGGGGATGTGTAAATGCATTCATTTTCAGTTATTTCATTTGTTCTACATCAGTAATTAATACCATTTCAAACCCTCCTTGGCCTAGCCCCCCCCTTCTTGCCTTTTCTCCATCTATGGCTTTTTGGGGGCATTCTCCTGATGTAGATGGACGAGATACTTTAGAGGTTGGTGAATAATGTTGCTTAGGTGAAGCACTCCTAGGATCCATGATTAGAGTCCCACTTAATTTATGGTGTCCTTGCACAAAACACGTTCTGAGTTGACAAACCGTGTTATATCCTGGAATGGTGCAACCAATTGGAGGTCCCGATGTTCTTAGTGCAACTGTAGCCTCCATTTCTGTAGGAGACACCTGGCTTTTAGAGTTTGGCCATGAAATTAAAAACTACATTCCACCTACCACATCAAATACATACTTGGATCAGTCACAGGAATGCAAAGTCCCTTAGACGTTGATGGCTCAGCTACACTGTTGGCACCACTACAACTCTGACATTCAACATTTCTATAAAAGTCAAACACTAGAGTTATAAAATGCTAGTTTGTAAAATACTGTATATGTCATTTCCAGAAAGTGCATGCAAGACAAACATCGACCTCCTTAGCTCATTGTCAGAGCTCTATTAAACAACACAACCTCCCAGACAATGTAGCACCAGACCATCAATTTTGCTGAATTTCAGACTGCAGATTTAAACTCAAGCATTGAGTCTTTATGTGCTGATATATTTTCCCAGATTAGCCTACCCAGCACACTGTGCTGCTTTGAACCATTGTTCTGTTCTACCCAGATGTGCATGCAATTTTTTGTTTATTTTTTGTTTATTCTTTTTTCACGTGAATCCTATAGTATCAAACAGTCTGAACAGAGCAGGTATCACACATTGGGTAGGACTGGGCAATTACTATCAAGGTTACGTGTTCTTCCTGTGCTCAGGGAGTTGCTTAGGGATAAAGAGATTTCCCAGGAAGTGACAGACACTTTTACTGCCTGAGTTCTCATACCACTCCACTAAGTCAGCAGCAGCTCTGGTGCTTCTGAGACCAAAATCAGTACGTCACTAGAACTTAATCTGCTAGGCATCAACAGTACTTTCTGTCAGAAGGAACAGTTACTTGCAGATAAAATACTCCAGCTTCAAGTTACATGCTAACCTGTGAAGATTTACATTCAAGACTAAAAAATTTCCCTGGTGTCAAGTTCTTAATTCCTATGTGTTCATGGATATTATTTAGTTTTTGCAAGGGTTCCTTTAACCTAGTCTCCTACCACGTGCCCAATGGAGATTCCAGCTTTGTTCCTGAAGCTCTTAAGAGCCTTCCACATGCTTACGATCCACACAGATCCAAACAAGAAATCCTAGACTCATTTACATTGTGAGTCAGTTAAAAGCAGCTTCTCCACAGTTCCAAGGTTATGGCACTAACCTTTCTGTCTCTGCTGTAGAGATGTCCAACTTAGATATCTTATTTAACGAAGAGGAATTAGAAAGTGTTCTGGAATCTCTGTCTTTGGAACCATCCGAACAGCTTTCACCTAAAGAAGACCTTTTGCACTGAAGTCCACTATTATTTTGACTAATATCTGACACCCTTTGCTGAAACGACAGTTAAAAAAATAAAGTCTTCAAGTAATTATTAATGCTTTTATTAAAAATTACCAGAAGTGCTGGATTTTTATTATACCTTCTTTCTTTTCTGTAAGGTTCCTGCTGGCAAAAAATAATGGAGTTGCTTTCTCTTCACATAAGTTGCCTCAATCTTCATACCTTCTTTTAGGATGTTGAGGGCACTGGCCTGCCTGTAAACTGACATCAAACAGTGCTGTAGTACAGTGGGGATGTTTTGCATTAGTGCTTGTCAAAGTTATATATGGTTTCTTTAGAAACATGTCTGCCCAGCCCAAATGAAGAGTTCCCAGCTTAAGTTAACACAAAATGCTGCCCCAAGCACCCCCCAGTCATCACAAGATGAATGTGACCTGTGATGCCCATTTCACATTCACTACAGACCAGACAATAGCTATTTGAGTAAAAATATGCATTTATAAATTCTATCTGTCCAAGGAAGTCAGTCTGGATTACAGGGACAGCTGATTTAACAGGCTCCCTACAATTTAAACAGATTTTTCTCAACTGCCTGCAAACAGCCTTTTATGCAACTGACAAATGCTATAGAAGCACAACAGTTATTACAGAGTTAAGCCACACTTAGATAAGCTTATCTAACTGGCCTACCACAAGCATGACTGGAAAGTCAGCTTACTGACATCCAGAGTGGGAATCAAAGCAAGGGTAAGCAACTCAAAGGCTTTCTACAGGAGACCAGCAGTGAAATAAAAGCACAGACATGAGCACACACACCAATATGGACAGTTCCTTCAGATGAAATTCAATAGTTTGTATGTAAAAGGGAAATAAAGTTCACTGAAGAAAAGCCCTCCAAACAGCCTTCCATTCTTGAGCTCATCAACTTGAAATCAATCTCTAAAATTATTCTCTCAAAGTCAAGGCACATGGTAACAGCTCTCTGGCACAGAACTACTGGTCATCCCCACATGTGCCAAAGGATTTCCCACCTCTCTAGGAACAGCTTTTCTGTTCAAGTCTCTCTGGATTCACACCCTACATTCCAGCACATACCACAGGCTGTGCTTCACTGAAGTAAGAGCACACAGCCATACTAAGAGNTCACTGAAGAAAAGCCCTCCAAACCAGAGCCCACAGCCATACTAAGAGTGCTTGTGCACGGAGGATTTATCATTAGCTCTGGCCTCTTAGCAGCACATAAATCTCATTAACATAATTCACATTTGCCATTGAAATGTGGTGCCTCTGGATGTAAAGTGCAAGTACAGATAACAGTGCAAGTCTGAGGAAATCACCCTGCCTGGCTTGTAACTCAGACAGAAGTTTTGATGCATTTTGCTGTACTTTTCTCATATCCCAAGCATGAGCTAAGAAGAAGATTGGGTTTTGCTGCTTTTACTCACGTTGTCTGAGCAAAACAACATAGAACTCATGCTGGTACTATGGATCAACTCCAACAAACATTTAGAGGATTTCACTGTTCAGAACTCTTTGTCCAAACACACTTGTCACTCAGAAGAACAGCCTGATTTCCTTATTATTCTAGCATTATCTAACAACACTTGCAATATCAATTTATTTCTACATCTATCAAAAGTAGTAACAGACTGTCAACATGAAAATTTACATGCAAGACTGCATGCAATTACAATGTCACAACCTGGAAACTTTCACAGTTCTGGGATCATGTTATACCCAAACTGTCTTGGAAAAATACCATCAACAGGCATCAACAACTCATTTCAGAGCTTGACACAGTCACTTCCCACTTCCAAAGTTTCTCTACAAGAAATGCAGTTTTGTGAGGACTTTATTTCACATATGGTACAGGGTGTATGACTGTAACACACTTTTGTTTCAAGATGGCCTTACTTTGACAAAGTGTCAACACAAGGTGTTTTTGAAGCTAATCTTTCACATGTTGCTACCTACAGGGATATCTAACAACAGAAGGAAGTACAATTCGCTTTGTGAAGCAACTTCCACTGGAAGAAAAAGAATTACACTCTACAAGTCTAGAGCAAAAATAGAGCCTTACCTGTATCTGTGAATGACTGTATTCCATGTGTTAGATCAACGTTAGTCTTTACTGCACTTTCTGCTTTCTTAAATACAAGCCCAAGAAACCACATTGACACATATCCACTCCTAAAAAAAAAAGACAGATTCACAAACCTGAGTTGGGCACAGATATCAGTAATCTGGATTTCGGTACATTTTAGTTGTTCAGTTTAGAGCCAGCCCAGACTTCATTTCTCAGAGCACTTGTCCCTGAACTGCTCCCTCCTTTAAAAAGATGTTACATGCTCAGGACCCTGCCAGAAATGTACTGAACCTCTCTCAGTAATGAGCTGAGGGGAATGAAGATAGACATTGGCCAAACTGTACTTCAGAAAAGTGACAAAACTCACTGTTTATAGAGAACTTCATTGCCAGGGAAAGACTGTGGCTGCACGTGTGCAATTGTTATAAATTCATTCCTTTCTAGGTTTCCAACCAGCACACGGATTTTAGACTCGACGAAAATCACCCTGCCTAAAAAAAAAAAAAAAAGAAAAAAGGTATTTTATTAATTTTTAAACTTATTTTAGTAATTTTAAGTTTTATCCAGCTCATAAGTTAGATGTCTTTTTGCAATACAGTGTTAACCAATCAATAAGGACCAAGTTTCATACAGCTGAGCAGACACTAGATCTTTTATATCACATACACACACTAATTTGAGATGCTTCCAGTGACATTTGTGCTTTTGTTTCTAAAGAAAGAGACAACTAGGCTTTACATGTACTCTGAACAGTGCAGATACAACACTTCCACCTGTAACCTATGATGAAAATAACAAGGAGCAGATCCCAGCACCTCTGGGGTGCAGCAAAACTCCTTTCTGCTGCAAGGATCAAGGAGAACCATGGTTTTGAAAAGACTCAAGCACAACTGTTCAGTTACACCCAAGTAAAGATGCAATTCTTCCTGCAGATTGATCAGTGAAAATGTAAAAAATAGCTATTTTAATAAACAAATTATCTAGTCAACAGTCCCATGAGAAACTTCCCTAAGAAATTAATCATGACCACGAGGGCTTTAATTTCAATACAGTAATGAACTTCTACCTAAAACTCTGTTAACTTTAAAAGCAGTCAGCAATCTGTATGTTCTTCAAAAGCATCTTATGTTTACAAATCACAGAGATGTTATCTATTTCCAAATCCACTCAAGAATTGGTGAACTAAACTTTTTCTTATAATCAACTGAAGTTTATCTTCTGCTTATCATTTTCCCAAACAGCAAAACTGGAAAATTTGCCTCTGTCACTGAAAAAAAACAAACCATCAGCTCTTACCACAGCCAGAATTTCTCTTGTCTTTATTGTGAGGTAGAATAAGCTTTGTTCACTCAAGAACATTTCACATCAAAAATTATTTGGCCCTCTGCCCATACACCTTGTTGTACACAACTGTGACTGATATCAAGCTGTAGCTGAGAAGATTTTTAGGTGAATATAGTAGAAAGTTCAGATAAAAGGTATTACATCTATTAAAACTATTTTAAAACATTAAGCTATTAATGATTCAGTGAAAATAGCTAATCTCTATTTTAGAGATGCCACAAGAATTATTTAACTTAAAGCACAAGCCAAACTTTGAAATAAAAGTAAGGTGCCCTCAGAACAGGTGTCTGTTACAGAGGTGTTTTGCTTCCTTGAGCAAAGCAAGCAAAGTACTAATTTCTTTACAAAGAAACCCACTGGAAAGTCAATAAACACACATTACAGTGCCTTAATTCCTCACCATTTCCCCTTATTTCAAAATTCACAGTGACTCAGCACATTGACATAGGTTAAATAAGTAATTACTAGCAAATCTCCCTTCACTGAAGAAAGGTAGGTCTGGAATACACACCAGTGCAATCTAATCCTTAAATATTACAGTAAAACTCCTCATGAAAACAAGTCTAAGGCTCTAGAACACTCGTCTTCAAAGCAGGGAGGGAAGAGGGTGTATTCCATGCCTAGCTGCATAGTTAGAGACTTTATTTGTTAATACAATTAACAAAAATACAGTACAACATTGAAATGAGTTTCAGTTTTGCACTGGACCCATATTTAAAGCAGCACTTACCAGTTTAGGTGATGCTCTTCTGTAAAGGCACTGGCAGTCAGCACGATGTAATGCCTAGAAGAAGAAAGGAAAATGAGTACACTAGCTCAAGATTTTGTTCTACATTCCAAAAAATCAGTTGATTTTTTTTTTTGGTAGGAAAAATGGTGTGAGTGGCATAAGACAGCTTTTCCTATCTTCCCTAAGCTTATACGTAACAAAATTTATATGACTACTTCCAGTTTCTTTAAAAAGCCCTAAACTGAAATGCATCAATACAATTTTCTATTCAGACCCCAAGTTAAAACTGTATGCTAACCACTAAGTAAATAACTTCAAGTTCAGACAACAGATTTCATACATACTTGTACTTCTGAAAGAAGTTTGGAGCTTCAAAAAGTTTGGACCACTCTGCCTTACTCAGCAAAATTTCANAGTCTGATTTTCCTTTGAGGATCTCATCTGTAACTTCAAGACCTACAAATATGGTTGAAAATATTATCATTATTTTTTTAAAGATTACCATGACAAATTTTAGAAAATTGTAACAGTAACTGACAGAAAGAAAAAAATAAAAAAGGCAGGGATTCCCCTGACACAATGCAGGTCCTACAATAGCTTACTGGAAAATTGATCCCTTATTGCCTGCAATGGGCATATTTCCCAGAGAAATCTTACATCTACAATACCTCACTGCACAAAACTAATTCAGATGACATGGTTCCATAGAGCAAGAATGGCACTGTTTAATAAGCACAGAATGTACTTTACCACGTTGGAACTCCTCGACCATGACTGCTCGTGTTGACACAGACACGTTGTACGTGGAGTTCTGCTGTGGATAGGCCGGGGTGATGATGGGCATCACGTGGTACCGGTCTGATGGGTTCACCTACGAGGTTACAACAGCTTTGTTTAGCACCAGCTTAGGTCACAACAAAGTTTTTAATGCTTCTGACTTCAATGGCTACCTACCCTAGGGTCCCAGACTGGTAAATTAAGAAAGCTCTCTTCAAGTCGTTTCAGCAATACCGGCTTTGGCCAATCCCTAGAAGAAAAAACAGTAAAGCATTTTAGGCTCTGCAATTCAGGGCTACATGGGAAGTTGTCAATGTACATCTTGATATAAACAGCTACAAGTGTTACTTCTTTAAAATAAACAGCTTTTACCATTTTGAAAAAATCAAGAAGAACTTGTTAACGAGAGTAGAGGCCAAAGCATTCGGGTAGAGTTGACATATTCTTGCTACCAGCATTGCCCAAGAGACTCCGCCAAGAAATCCCATGATGTTGGAGTAAACACCACGTCCTAGAACAGATACCACACAGTTAGTCTGTGGTCTTTCAAATTTGCAGCACCAGCTGCACAATCTATAGAATACTTAAACATTTCAGCCTCAATTTGTTTTTGCAGTGCAGCGAGGCTAAATTGCTGGTCCTTACAGTGATGAGAAAAAGAATCAGCAGAACACCAAGTCCCAAAATATTGCTACTGTGAAACTTGCTTGTGCTGCCACACCTACTGCTTCACTTCAATTCCCCTTAAGAAAAAGGTTCTGCCATTCTTCTAGTACTTGCTCTAGCCACATGGGCAAATGGGGCTTTCTTATTCCTTTTACACTTAATTGGGAATTTTTATCATTTGTAGTCCGGTTCCTGATAAGCAATGCAGCAGTGTCTCATAAGCACTCCCCTCTTCTCTGAATTCCACCACCACTAAAAAAAACATGTGGAATTTACCACATGGACAGAGCATGAACCTAAACCGAAAGGGTTTTAATATAACAACTGCCATTTAAATAGCAATCCACAGCTGAGGTACATCCAATAGTGAGCATGAGGTGCCTCTGAAAAGTTTAAAGATGACAAACCGCCCTGTCACTCACGTTTTGCCCACAGTTTAACTGCACGGAGCGTGAGCCGGAAGTTCTCCAGGTTGGGCACCAGGCGCAGTATTTCATCTGTAACCCTGCTGCCTGTGAGACAAAAGGTGAAGCACAGGAGTTCCCAGAACAGCTACAAGCCAGCTGTTCCTACATAGGATCAGCAGCTTATGGTTCAAGTCTAGGAAAATAGGTTTGGATTACTTGCTTTGTATTAAATTATAGATTACACATAACATTCAGCATCCCTTTAGGTAACTGGTGCCCTTGACAGCTTTTTCACAGTTTAGACTACAACTAACAACTTTTAAATGAAGCTTCTCCACATGATGTTTTGGCCATAAACTACAACACAAGAAGCTCCACCTCAGCATGAAGAACCTTACATCACAGGGTGGCAGAGCACTGGAAGGTTGCCACGGGAGGTTGTGAAATGTCCCTGTCTGGAGGGATTCAAAACCCATCTGGACTCACTCCTGGGTCAGCTGCTCCAGGTGACCATGCCTTAGCTGGGGGGTTGCACTGGATGATCTCCAGAGGTCCCTTCCAACCCTAAATATTCTGTGATTACAGAAGCTAGGTTTCTTTTGACAGCCAGGAGCCAATAAACTAATTGGTGCTAAACACTGAGCAAGTCAGACTTCAGGTGTTTTAATTACCTTTTTTCTTTTATGAACTACCTCGTTTATCATTCATATATTCTTATCAAGTGCCCTACTTAGTCATCTGAATTTCTGGGGCAAACTGGAGCACTGCTCACAAACCAATCAAACAGACATGACACACAAGTCTATGTAAACACACAACTCCTTCAAACATCTAAATTTAGGCTCACTGGCCGCCTCCTCAGAACTCAAGTACACCAGAGATCAGTTTCTGCACCTTGTACAGAAGCGTGGGTTGTGCAATGTGCATTCCATGCCAATATAAATGTCTTGATAAAGGTGTGCAGAACATGCTCACCATTTAAGCTCCGTATGCATCTTATATCCAGGCTTTTGAGGCATGAGTCATCCCTGAGATCCAGATCATCAGAAACCGTTGGCAAAGACAGCTTTGCAAACACGAGATCAATCTTCAAGAGAAAAAAGTTCCAAGCATAATTTACAATGCAGCACTGTTTGCAAACAGGACACTAGTGAGGGACACTTGGTCATTCATGTGGTTAACATTTGTATTTGGAATTAGGCGACCATTAGGTGTGAGAAAATAAGAAAATTGCTCTAAGTTCCCTATTTGTTTACAAAACCACTTCCTTTTTCTTAAGCTAGGGAAAGAAAGGGTTGGTTTTTTTTTTTTGAAAGGTGGAAAGATTACCCTAAACTTAGAATTCCTATTAAAAGGAAATTTTAAATTAACCATAAAATTAAGACAAATTCTAATCACCTCAGCTATACTTCAACAAATGAGAAAGCATTTTCTTTATGCTGCAATGCCTTAAGCATCTGGTTTTTATTATAACCTGAGGGAAACAAATTATTCTGTGAATGTACCAGATAAAGGCCACAAAGAGGTCATTGAGTAAGTGTCTTCATGATAGTAATACCAAGTAGTAACTTGCTTAGGTATTACAGCAAGTGGGTATTTATTCTCTATATGGAATGCATTCCAGACAGAAGGATTCCTACAGCTGACAAACTGAGGCAGGGTTCCAATGAGCAGTTTTACTTTTCGTTTTCCATGCTGTTTGTCCGACAGGGATTTCATTTTTGATTTGCAACAAAACATCAGGTGATGTGTGCAGGGAACCAGAACAGAAACACCCCCTGCAGAAAGGGAGCTCTTGTCAGAGCGCAGGGGAGTTGCAAGGACATTGCCTCTACTCCCACTCTGCACATCCTTGGGAGATAAATGCTACCCAAGCAGGCTACCCTGGTCTGCAGCAGGCATTTAATAAAAAGATGTCCCTCATGTTCCCACGCATGCCAGGCTAGCTAGGGGCTTATTTTCCTAGAAGATTCCATTTTACTTCTTCTAGGATAGGTTGCAGTCAGACTGTTTAATTGCAGTTTCCTAAATATGCTGCAACGTACCAATAACCTCATAAAACAGCAGGCTCATAAAACCCTGAAAAAGTTATCCTACACCAAAGCAAGAAAAAAGAAAAATCTCACTTAAAGGTGAAAAAAACCAAATAAAAATTAAGATTCTTACCTCAATGCCATCAAACTCAAATTTGATAACTGGTACATATGCATCCTCAATGGCCTGTGAAGGAGAGGATATCTGTAATAAGATATCCTTTTGCTACTTTGGAGTTTTGCCTACACTATGATAAAATACAGAATTTACACTGAACTACTCTGTACAAAGACTGAGTTCCTTCCAAACACAAAAAATGCTGATAACTCTCAGGCAGGATAGCATTATTATGGTACCAATACTAGATTTTATTAAAAGATCTTATTTAGGCAAGAGTTTCAGAGGCTGATGGTGTACTGTAACAAACTCTCAGTATCAGTGGCTGTGAGCCCTTACTACATAGTGAAAACACAGCTTCCAGGGACAACCCTGCTTTCTGATGCAGCTGACTCATTCCCAAAAAAACAGGGAGGGGAGAGGGACCACAAAAACTCTTATGTGATGTAGTCACTGGAGAAAGGAGCCAAGAGCTGGACAGCAGCACATTTTCATGCTGCATAAACCAGTATATTAGAGGGTACTCAAAACTGATTTAAGTTCTGCTTGTAAAATATTCACTACCAATGCAAGTCTTTAACATGAATATTCTTATTGTAAAGTTTACACAATCTATCAAGCAGAGAGTTTACTCACTCTCAGGTTTTTCACTTCCCCCTGATTCTTCAGTTTTTCAAAGAATGACTGAAAAAAATCTGATCTTTCCACATGACTGGGAGCAACACAAAGGGCATCTATGTCTGAACCTGCAAAGAGATTCCATTTCTCTTGTTATTGAGGGAAGTCACTTTCCAATATCAGAACTATGACCAGGCACTCAAAGTACTACCTTTGGTGTGTACTCCAAGTCTGTAGGAACCAAATGTAAATATCTTGCCACCAACTTGTTCTGTTATTGAAGGGGGAAGATTCTGTGGACAGAAGAGAAAGTTTAAGATGCATGTTATCCTCTGTGCAAGCTTAACTTGCATGTAAGTTATTTAGAAAAATTCTAACAGCCTGCATAGCAATTTCTTCTCACTCCCTTACATTTTGATTGCTTGATTTTTTGATTTTTGATTCTGTTTTTCTGAAACAAGTTAAGCTTGCAACTCCAAAAAAAATTACAGGTGATGTAGCAGTACTTTTATTAATTTATACAAATTAAGACCTATTATTAGACTCCCCTGCAACAGAGGCACATAAATTAACACAACCTAAGAGCCATTCAAAGGGCATGTCTAGAATCATAACTTCAAACTAGATTGAGTGCTGTAGGCTGTTTGGGGCAAGATTAGTGCCAATCTTACCATCTTTCTCATTCACAATGCCTTGTTTTGGCTTTGTTAACAGCTACAAGTCAACTGATTGAGCCAATGCAGGAATTTATTCAGTTCCCCAAAGACTCTGAGATCTTGAAATACCTTTTATTTCAGTGGCAGCTACTAGAGCTCTACTTGATATTTAAGAAGTTAAAATTTGAACTTTAGCACAGATCCCAGTAGTATAGCCTTTAAATCAAAAGACTTCTGCTGTTTTGACAAAAACAAAAAAAAATCCTACCTTGCTTTCAGCAAGTTCTGAAATCCATTCTCTGACAAAGTTATTCAGTTTACCAAGAACAGTTGTCCTGTAAAGAAAACTCATCCTAAGTTTGCTTTAAAAATAAAAAAAAACAAACCAAAAAACAAAAAACCTCAAGAGGTTAACAAATTTTAGTCTTGTTATACCTGTGATAGAGCTCTTCCTGATCCTCAAACACCCCAAATGGCTTCATTGCTTCAATCAGCTTCTGAGTATGAATGTGGTCTTTATCACTGGGAGGAGCCAAGCTAATTGGAGAGGTGAGTCCATAGTGCCCCTGAGGCTGGTTCTGCTGCCTGGAAGTACTGGGAATGAAAATAAAAGAATGAGTACATAAAAGGAGAAAATCTTACTTGAAAACACTCTTTAGCTTACACTTTACAAATCCATTTCTGCCCTTTTCCCCAATGTTGACAGAAAGGAGAAAAAAATGCTTATCATTTTTAGATGACTTGACCTCACTTAGAAGTCACAACTACTTAAAAAAAGCATTTATGGATGTAAGAAATTATCCAAGATGCTGCCATCTTAGCACAATTTATTTGCATTGCTCCAGCCCTAATTTCCAGGACTAATCACTGGGAAATGAAAAGGTTTGAAACCCACAAAGGACAACCCTACAGACAGCAGAAGTTTTGGACAGACTTCAGTTTCAATTTAAGGATGCTCCCAACAGTTTCCTGCTAACACCAAACACAAAAATTAAACTTCTCTTAATTAAATGTTTTTGTTAGGCTTCTACCTGTTCAAGAAGGGCATTATAGTTGATTGTAAAGGCATATAGGTTTGTTAAACAGAGTTGATGCAATAAATTTGGTATATTACTATATAAACCCCTTGCTTTAGAAAGGGGAAAATGGAGAAAAAGCACCTTCTTTTGCATTATCAGCTGCAACCAGGAGAGAGAAAGGAGTGGGACAGCATGTAAGAATGGTGCTTAATGCATCAAGATCTCTACAGAAACCCCAGCAGCAAAAAGAGGAGACACCCTAAAAGGTCTCATCATGCTCATCAGGGTCCAGACCCGGACCCCAAGGCTCAAGGCATCAATTGTGCCATTATTTAAGCTGGATATTTTTCTCTTTCACTTATGTACAGGTTCAAACATCAGCCGGGTTAGGGAAGAGGCATTTACACCTATTTAAAGTTCCTGACCCCATTCTGGCTGGAACAAGATTAGGAAATGCTCAAAGGCCAGCTTCACCACTTGATTTTTAAGAAGACAGGTAATTATACAGGTCCTTATTTCTCACTGTTGCCTTTATTCCCTCTCTTAAAGAGATTTCCCTGTCTTTAAGTATCCTTATGCAACTACACACAGAGCTTGCAGTCATCTAGGGGTTTTTTTTCCCCTCTTTCCTCTCTCCAAGCCTGTTTTACAAGCTTTCTTCTCTGTGCTTTCCAAAAAGCTTGGGGAGTAGGTATTAGGACTGTAGTGCTATCAGCTGGTGTCCCTAGTCAGAAGAGCTGCTTACTTAAAAGCCTAACTAGGTCTTGACCTAATTTACCTTGTTTATAGACATTGACAATTTCCACTTCATAAATAAAAATATTCATAATGAATATTTTCCTTCCTGTGATATCATTTTCATAACAAATACAGGAGGAAAGCCTGCACTTAATTGCTGTGCATTACAGCTAAATTAAAACACCTACAGCAGCAACTGCTTCCATGTTTTATGCATTGCTTGCATTGTACTACTTGCACTTCATAAAGTTTGCACAAAACAAGAACAGGATTTAGACTACACCAGCATTTAAGACCTTTCCAAGGTACAGAAAGGCACCACCTGCCTTTCATTGCCTCATTCTGCCTACAGATAATATAACTGGAGTTTGACGTAAAGCACAATATCAATTAGATAAACCTAATGTCATTAGCATAAAATATGTTTATTATTAGTTAAATATTATTAATATAAAATTCCTCTGGCTGACAGTAGGTTTTTTTCAGCTGCTTACACATATTACTGATAGTTTGACCTCACAGCTTAAGAGGTGAGGGAAACAGCACCAGGAAAGTTTCACTGAGTGAAATTCCATACAATTTGTTGCCTTTTTGGAATAAAAAATAAATTCAGTATTACTTTGCTCTCTCGGGCATATAAGCACATAATTAAGGGATCTTATGGATCCTAACACACATGGCACACTAACTATTCACCCATCAGCCTTCTGTTTGAACAAGAATCCTGTTGCAATTTAATATTTTGCCAAATCTTGTTACAACCCGTGCACCACAGCAAAAACCTCCAATGCGTGTCTGGTTCTGTTAAAACACACTTTTACACGAAAAGCCACCCTAAACGGATTTATTCCGGGTTTTGCCCCTCATTTATAGCTCCCCAAAGCTGCAAGGCGCGTCTCCCCCACACACCAAGGGCGGAGGGATAAATTCACACTCTGCGGCCCAGGGCGCTGCCTTCACCCACCGCAGCGGGGTAAGAACGACCAGAAACCAGCCCCTGAGCCGCCGAAACAGCACAAACCAGGAAAAAACAAGGGGAAAAAAAAAAACAACCAAAAAACCCACCACCTGGGACCTTCCACGAAGGGAGCCCAACTCCACCCTTCACCGCCGCCGCACCAGCTCATGCTGCGCGGAGCCCGCGGGCGGCCGCTGCCAGGTCGAGCCTCCCTGTCCCTGTCCCCGTCCCCGAGGCTCAGGCAGAGTCACTCGGCTCCGCAGGGCTCCGCAGGGCTCCGCAGGACGCGCAGCCCCACACCAAGGCGCAGCCCCGTTACCGCCGTTCCTCGCCCGCCATTGCCGTTGCTTGGCGACGGCGTCGCCACCACACGCGGTGAGACCCGGGCGAGGGCAGCCCCGCCACCCGCACTTCCAGCATTTATTTCAACCGAGAATTCCTCTCTCTTTCTCTTTCCCCGCCTCGGGCGAGGGCAGCGCTCGGCCCCACGCAGACCACCCCCCCTTCCCCGTCCCCCGGCGCCGTGGCCCTCAGGGCAGGGCAGGGCAGGGCAGGGCGGNGGCTCCCCTCACGGCGGCGGCGCCGCCATCGCTTCGCGGCGCCGGCTTTACCGGGGAGGGTGTTCCTGTTCCCCGATGTGGCCGATGTGCCTTCCCTGAGGAGGAGATATTCCTTCCCCGTGGCGCGCAGAGACCCGGCGATGCTGGGCTAGTCCCTGGCATTAGGCGGTCCCGCATCGCACCTGCCCGCCCCTCTCTCCCTCAGGATGTTCCCGCTCCTGACAGCCCCTTCCAGACAGAAGGGGTAAGAAAGAACAGGAATCGCTGTGGGATTGGGCTCCTGACAGCCTCCTGACATCCGCTTCCAGAGAGGACGGGTGAAAAAAACCCCAAGGAATCGCTCTTGTATTAGTTTATTCTCATCCAGTAAGTACAAGCCCAGCATCCCTTGACTACAGCTGGTATCGGGAGGATTTAACACACATTAATGTCAGCAAATAGCATCCGAGTACCCACCAAAACGTCCTTACCGTATATAATTATCATAGAAACACAAGGTTTGAGTTGGAAAGGACCTTGAAGTCCATCCAGTCCCACCCCCTGCCTGGGCAGGGACACTTTCCATTATCCCAGGCTGCTCCAAGTCCCCTCCAACCTGGCCTTGGACACTTCAGGGATGGGGCAGCCACAGCCTCACCACCCTCACAGTGAAGATTTCCCCCTAATATTTAATCAAAACCTACCCTCTTCCAGTTGGAACCCATTCCCCCTCCTGTCACTGCAGGCTCTTGTAAACAGTCTTGCCTCATCTTTCCTCCAAGTTAATAATTATTTTATAATAATTTTGAGCCAACACAGTGTCCTACAAACTGAGTATTAAATCAGCCAAACTACCCTGAGAATGTGGCATTTAGATGGCAATTCCCCACTCACATTCAAGTCTGCAAAAAGTTTCTGTAAAGTTGAATAAATCTTTAGAAAACCTGCTTTCCACTGCTCTGATGTCTTGTCACGTCACAGCCCTTCTTTGAGATTAGCACATGATTTCTGTATTATCCTGAGTTGTCTGTAACATCTTTTTTGAGGTAAAATACATATTATCTGGCAAGAGGCTTTGAAGAAACACAAACTTAACTTTTGTCCTGAAATTTTAATAGATTAACAAAACAAATGCACCTTTAGCAGGATAGTCGTACCTACCCTACTCAAACAACTTAATGGGGGAATTGGAAGTTATTTTATCTATTGAACATTTACATGGTACTGTTTGTGCTAGTATTTCAGTCTTTGATATGATTGATGCTTCTGCAAGGAGTTATATTGGTAAAGAAAAAAAAAACCAAGCAAATTTATTGAGAGCTTTTGTTAAATCTCTAGACAAGCACTTTTTATTCTCAGAAATTCATTAGGGTTTTCTTTAATATTTTATGGTCCTCGCAACAATACTGTGATCCTACAATTAGGAAAACATATACTGCTTTTTTTTTTTTCTTTTCTTTCAGGTTCACACCAGCTATTTAGTGTGAGGAAAACACCTGCCTTTATTTTTCCTGAGTTTATAGGGCTAATTACCCAAGTTTAGTTTTTTTAAACCTGTTTCTGCTGCATGCTTTAATACCTCGATAGGAGCTGCATTTGCCCACAGATATGATGGGAAGTTTTTAATGGAGAAATGACACTTTCCTTTAAATCACCCATAACATTTAGGAAAACATTAGCAGCTCATCAAGCACAAAAGTTTTTTTTCAGATGCAGCTCTAATGTTAAATGGAAGTGAAGACTAATCAAGCTTAACCATCTTCAATGCTCAGCTAATAATGAGAAAAGGCAGGAGGTGTTTGAGAAATGCAAAGTGTTAAAGTTGGAGTGAGATAGTCAGGTGAGCTCTTATGGTGGCTGGAGCTTGAATTCACAAATAAAATACTTTACCTGGAAAAAGGGCAGTTCTGAGAAAAAGAATTAAATAGGATTCTTATTGTCAGGGAATTTATGTATTTTAGTTTCCAGTGTTACATGAGGTGATTGGGTTAGCTCTTCTGTGAGTAGTTTGGGGTTTGTTTTTTCTTACAGAAAATAAGGGTTCCATGTTGTCTGCCATTTATTTAGCCTAGTGTTAGTTAGTTGCTGTTAGTTATTTGTTTCTGGTGTGTAACTGCTGCATTCTGCCCACATAACTTCCACAATTTTATGTGTAGTAGTGACTAGACCATATCATGTTTCAGAGTGTGTAGAGTTGGAGGACAGTTTAAGGTAGTGCTTTCCTTTGTTTGGTATGTTACATTAACTTTAAAATACTTTTGTGTGGCACCTAGGTTATAGAAATGGCTAAAAACTAATTAAATATTATAGCTGGGGATCTTGGTGGGTGTCTATGTCATCCAGATAGCGTTAGCTTGAGAGTGATGTGAAGTGAGGGGGGATGTTTGGATTCATTAGTTTTATTTTTTAAATTGCTGCTATGTTGTCAAGGAGTCAATATCCTTCTCTGTAGTAAAAATGAGCTGATATCTGAGTACTTTTAATCTGTGAGAGGGTATTGCTGAATTATGGAGAGGTGCTTTATAAATACCTAGGCTATGCATTTTCACGTGTCAGAGTCTGTATGCATTATTTTAATCTAATCTCTGAAGTTAATGATGTTAGTGTGATGTGGTTTATAAAGCACTTGTGGGAGACCACGTGTTTGGTAGACTTGTGAAGTTTGACAGTCTACTTTTTCCTGGATAAAAGAAGTTGTCTGTATATTCTTTATAATCTTGCTGTTGTTGTTTCTTATCCCTTTTCTACTTGGGTCTATTCAGGTGCCATCCTGTATTCCATAGGGAATTTTGCTTATAAATGCCTGTCCCTTTTCAGTGGGAAGTGGCACCTTCTCCATTTTTCCCTCTTTAAAAACTGTTTTTCTCTATCCAAGTGAGCCAATTAACCATTACTATTTTATTTAATAAAGTGCTTTGTGATTATCACATTTAAATGTTATAAAATTTTAATGATTAAAGATGAGTAAGTCTAACAGGTTTATTAAGGCAGCTCTGGAAGAATTTGGGGTTTATGCATGAAAAGTTATGTACCAGCTACTGCACCTGACTCTCTGCTTCAACATGTGAAATATGCCTGAGAGGAAGACTGCTGCAGAGAAAATATTTGTGTGGTATTAAAATATTGTCCACATCACAGAAATTTATCAGAAGAAAATAGTTTATTCAAACTTTGTATTTGTGCAGAGGATCTTATCTGTGTCATGTGCTATATTTCACTAGAGAGATTTTTGTCAGCAATAATTTGTATATATACATTTAGGCTCTGATGAATATCAGCTAAAATATGGAATTCAATTCTGGAAAGCTGCATTTTGTAATAAATATTCCCAAGATTCACTAATCTATCACCTGGAAGATCTATGTTGAGAGATAACACTGAACAGCAGAAGGTGGGGTTACTGAAGACAGATCTTGGATGGATTTAAATAAGCAGTGACTGAAGGATTTGAGTACTTTGTTGTGGATTTGTTTTTTTTTTCTTTATTTTTGAATTTAATCAATTTACTGAAGGGCTGTTGTTCTGTAGAGCTGTAACCTTACAAGCTGCTGAGAATTGTAAATGCATAAACCAGTTAGATTTTAAGCCAGTCCTAGTTGCTGCTGAGACACCAAGCTTGCCTTGGAGGGCATCCCTTTGGATCCCTTACTGTTACACTGCCACTTGTCCTTCGGGCTGGCTTTTCCTAGCTCCTCATATGGGCCATTCCCGGGGATTCTTCCCTTCCCTGCAGTCACTTAGTGGGGTTTCCACGTGCCCTGGTGATGAGCTAGCAAAATGGAACCTCTGCTTTGCTTTCCCAGGGAAGTTTTGGATGCTCCTGGAGCCCTCGATGTGAAATTCGTAGCGCTCTTCCCTGCCCGTCAGCAGCGAAAGGCTTCACTGGACCCGCACGGGCTCGCAGGGCAGGTGCGATTGTCACCAGTAGATGAACGGGTCACTCCCCGCTTTCGCTCCCAGTTGAAGCAGAGATTAATGCCGGTGTTACCAGCCCCTAAAACAGGTTAGTTAATGGGAGCTAACTGTGAGCTCACTGGAGCAGCACTAATCTCCCTGAAGTGTTTGTCTTTGATCAGCTCATTCTCTCTCAGCAGGCCGAAAAATAGCCACAGGACAGGAGTGCTCGGTTTACAATCACGGTAATTTCGCTTTAGGTTTGTCTTTAGCTGTTGGAGATTAATGAATCAAAAGGGTGTTTAAATTTACAACCAGTTCTCTTCTAATCACTTGGCAGTATTATTTCTGGCTGTTTTCTGCTTTGATTACCTGAGCCAGTCATCCAAAGGACGCTGCTGTTCTGCCATCTGATAGTGGGACACAGCTTTAAACGTCTGGGAACTGGTAAGATGATAGCAGAGGGTGTTCAGGATTTTTTGCTTTTCCAGCTGTTTCCTAAGCTGTGTATTTGTTGCAACTATGTCCAAATCCACCATCTCCCTTTCTTCTTCGCCCATTTTTGCCCATGAAACAGTCATTTTTTTTTATTCCACCAGCATGCATCAGTTGTAGGGGCTGTATGTTTGGGATATCCATTTGTGGGGAAGTGTGGATGGGACCTGTGATGCTTAAGCATGAGCAAAGGGTCTGCTTAACAATGTCTAAGGATGATAGCGTTTGGATAAGCAGCTGGCATAGGGAATTGTAGGTTTCTTCAGTTTATTGGGGTTTCACAAGGGGAAACCTTGTGTGGTGAAGTGTTTGCATGTCCTATAGAAAACCTAGGTATTGTGGTTCTGTAAAGATTTGATTTGAGCTCTGGTACCCTCCAAAATTATTATGTGCATAAAATTTCTTGCCCTTTCAGGTTTTCTTTAATGTTCCTCCTTTTGGGGAGCAAAACTGAGTGAAAAGTGCACTTGAAATTTAAGATTACCCCTTTGTAACAAGAACAGTGATCTCTGCTAGCTGCACCTGAAGAAGAAAAAAATCTTGTGGTAGGTATAAGTTCAGAAAGTCTCCTGGGTCAGAAATAGTTACCAGGAAGGTATTGCCCAAATTTAACAGGATATGGCTCTTGTAGCTTTTTCTTCAGCAAACTACCTTCATTTTGCAGATAATATTTATCTTACAGAAATACTGAAGAGGTGTAACTTGTTATTGTTGAAAAAGTATTTTCTCTGACCTGAACAGAAGTTTCTACAGATTAATATCTTTATGGAAAGCTTTACGTAGAGAACAGACAAGTGTATTTTTTTATTTTCTTGGTCTAGGAAGAGAACAAACCTGTTTAATCTTTGCATTTTTCTTTACTCCTCTGATGGGGACCCATGTCCTTGTACAGCTGCTGGTGTGTGACACTGGTACTGTTCCAGTTCCATTATAGTGTGAGCGTGGCTGTGAGCCTGTTTTTGAGCATTAAAGCCTGATGCTAATACCCCTGATACACCATCTCTTATCAAGTTGAGGAGTCTTCTTTGTCATGAATTCATTAGTTTCATGCAGAGATCGTATATAATTCTGATTGCTGCTTGCAGGGAAACTTTAAAGAGGGGAATGGATACTGATAATTACTGAAACACCTCAATTATATGTGCGAGTGGAGAGAAATTTTCATATCCATTAACCTTGTAGTAAAACGGTTGAAGGGTTTTTTTTTTCCCCTCACCTTTTTATATGTGGTGGTGTTATGTTCAACTTCATGCAGAAACAGGAAAAAAGGGCATAACTAGAGCTCAGCTTCTGAATTTAAGGATTTTGTGATTTTTTTTTTTTGGAGCTTGTATCCAGTCTGGTGCATTGTTCACAGGCTTCCTTTGTTGTAGTTGATGAAGTAAACCATAGATAATTGATAATAATTTATTTTTGAACAGTCGTTTAGTCAGAGAATTTATGTGCATGGTAAGCATGGAAGGAATGCTTTCTTATAAGTCTTTAAATAAACAAAAGTTAACTGAAAATGAAAAGGAGATGAAGCGAAGGAGAATGACAATTAATGGGCTGAAAAAATAGGAAAAAGCAAGAGGAATCTTATAGAACAACTTTACTACAATTATGTAGTTTATGTGCATATCCTTTAGGACTTCTTTGCCTACCTGTGTGTGTGTACAGGTGGATATACATATTCAATTACTTCTGCCTTGATGCCTGGTAAACAAATATAGGACAAAATTAATATTGCATACAAATATGCAAGTGTTTCCTGATAGGTTCAAATTTTTAACACATTTAAAAGAGAAAAAAATTAACAAATTTTAAAACATTTAAAATTTTACTTTTGGAATATGTTATGTATTCTCTTAGCTACAATTAAAAATCGACTGAGAGAACAGAAAGCAAGAGACAAGGAAGTGAACGGTGGGTTAGATGTGCATGATGTTCATGACAGCTGCTTTTAAATGAGGCAGTCCAAGGTCTGCCTCAGCAGTACAGTGCCTGGAGTGGGCATTCCAGTGCCTGGGTGAAATGCTGAAATGTCCTTGAGCTCCTGAGTACAGGCTTCATTCTTGGGTGCATTGACTCTACTAAAATACCAGGGGCTCCTACTTGGGTTAAATATAACTTACTCCTGGTTTTGGTTTTCTTTCTGCTGTACGGAAAGAAGAAAATAGCAATTTTGCACATAAGCCCCCACACAGTCTTTTTTTGTGCTTTCATCCACCTGGTTTCTCCTAAATTATGTATATTTGGTGCCTTTTCTGCTAACTAATTTGATTTTAGTCTGAAAGTTTCCTTTTTTTTTTTTTTTTGCTGCTGTTTGAAGCAACGGAATAAAGGGGAGGTGCTCACAGGAAGATTGATGTAAAGATTTCAGATACACAGGATTATTGTTTTCTGAGGTTGTTGAAAGTTGGTTCACTATGAATTTGTTGCCAGAGAAGTTTTCCATCTTTGGAGCTCTCTGTTTTCCCTGGGGAGTCCTTATTTAATTGATGTAATAGATACAGTAACTCCTTTCTGGGATAGCTGAGTTCAGTTTTTAAGGAGAAGTCTCTAGGTGTTCTTTGCTATTTTACACAGGAGTATTTAATTATTCCAGATATTTAAGAAATAATGCTAACTTGTGCAAGGTTGCTTTTAATTGTGCTCTCATCTGCCAAACTTTGGGACTATTTTACCATAATGTGAACACAGGAACAAGTGTGATCTTGGATTAACACTTGAATCTTTGTAATGTGCTGGTTGTTTGCAGAGGTGCTACAGGAAAGTAAAGCTAGGAGTTCATTACACAGCTAAAATCAGACACATCTTGGTGAGTAAAATCATTTTGGTCACAGCAGCATAGCCACAAAAGTAGTGTGCCATGTTGATTGCTGAAAACCTGGCAGGGGGAAAGAAATGTTCCATCACAACTGTTGGAGAAGTAGAAGGAATAACTGGTTTTGTGTGTTTGTGAATTTTCCAGGTATTCCACATCTATGCAAGTATCCTCTTTGTTAAGGTGATCATTCCTTCCCTGACAGATCACCAGCAGGTTCTCAATATCTCTGTGTACTGTTGTATAATGCATGTGAATAAAAGCACTGGATATTCTCTACACCTGGATAAATGCAGTTAGTTACAATGTTTCTAGAAAGCAGTGAGTTATTGTTAAACTGTGCTTTTTGGAATCATCATCTGTGTTTTATCTTTTTTTTTGCCAGGGTTGGGATTAAATGCATGAGATGGTATTTTGTGTTCAGATTTAGATGTTTATTAGTTTTTATTTATATTACAGTTTCATAGACCGTGAGNACCTCCATCTTGCTTTATATATATTTTTATATTCTAAAACCTTAAACTCTAAGTTTTCTACCATGTGATATTACACACTTCTATTCAAATGGCACACTCATAATTTTAGTTCTATTATTCAATTTTGGAAGCCTTCTCCACAGCCTCAGGTCAAATGCAATGTTCTCCTAGGGTTAAGTGCCTGTCAGCACAGAAAGTCTAAAATTCTCAGTGACAAGGGTTCCAACAATAATCTTAATACTTAAGTGGAAACTTAAGGCTTCTGCAGGGGTTTTTATTTGGTTTTTATGATCCTTCTGTGTGTTTCATAGTGTGTGAAGTGGACTCTGCTGTGAGTGAGGAGCATGATAAGAGAAGGGCTGGGCTCTGAAGCTCAGGGCTGAGAGCATCTAGCAATGAAATTACAGCGGTCTTGCTGTGTGAGAATCATCCTCAATGTGGCATCCTCATGAGCACAACTGTGTCTGTGAATTGTCTGGTTTTGCTTTAGGATTTCCTTCAATGCCCACAGATTCTTCAGGCAAAAATCAGGAAGTAAAATTAATTTTTTGAGGTGTAAGTAAAGCGGTGAGGCATTCAGGTATTTGTGTGGTACGTGTTCTCCACCCCTAGTTAGTCATGGCTGGAGAAGGAGCTGCTTGCCAAATACTTGATTCATAACTACGCTGTGTACATCTTGTTATCATGTAATAGTGTGAGGTAAGAAAAAAAAATTCTGGGTGAAGGTCTCTGCTAAAGGCTGAGCCTAAAGTGGTAACAGACACAGATCTGGAACTGTTACCCTGCAGCTCAGCATCTTGATGGTTATTTTTGCTAATGTAGAAATATGTATTTTTCACTAAGCAAGAGACCTGCAAAGACTGCCCTACCTCTTTCCTGGGAGTGTAACTTTATAAATTGATTTTTTTTCTTTAAACTACATGTGGATTCATTTCATTTATCCTTTCATGTGTCCCATCAATGAAGCACGTAGGAAGATAAAAGTATTAATTACCTTCAACTATTAAGACTGAGAATAAATAGGTTTTCATATTGCTAGTTTCATACTGTACTATAATTAACAGCATCCAAGAGTGCAGAACTTGAAACAGATTAGAAAAGAAACCTCAGTGCTGTTCAGCTTTTACCTTCAGCCCTGCAGCTTTCCAAAAAGTATACAGTGGATTTTCAGCCTAGTGGATATTTCTTAGCTGGCAACAGATAAAAGCCTTCAGTTTCCTGGGAGAGAACCAGAGCGTAGCAAAAGCTGGTTGCATAGCCACTAGTGGAATCCCTTTAATACTGGCTAGGTGATCTTGAGAATTTTTAAAATAACAGTAAGGAGAATCTCATTTCAGTGAGGCAGAGTTCATTCTTGATAAGGGGCTTTCCAGAAACTAGTTCTTTGTAACTATAGAAACACCTAAATTTTCTAATCTTTGATGGAGAATGAGAACAGACTTTGTCGAGTTCTCAGTAAATCCCAGAGCTGATAGTGAATGCTTAACACATTGAATGTAGTAGGAAAGAGGCTCTTTGGAACTTGCTTCCAGTAAAACATTCTCTAAATCAGAGTAATGTCCTTATGAGGCTGCTTAATAATGAAAAAGGTGGTCAGAGGAATGTACTGGTGAATGTCCTTGGAGTTGAGAGAAAAAAGCTGAAGCAATGTAAAATAATTTTCTGAATCTTCCAGAAAATTATCCTCTCTGCCCACAGCCTGGTTTTATAAAATTGGAATTAAACTCAACTGTACTTCTTTTCCACTTAAAGAAAACAAAACTTTTGGTAAGACTGAACAGCAGTGGAAACAATACTTACTGCTATGGAGACAACTAAAAAATCTGTATAATGCAAGGAAGATGAAAAGCTACTTTGAATCTATAACTTGAAAGACAAGTGTGCAAGTCACTAAGGAAGTGAGCATCCTACTTAGATTTGAACACAATTTGATATGGAGCCAAATTCAGGTGGAAGGGATACATCCTGAACTAGCTCTTCCAATTCTGGTAGTAAACTGCTGTGGCTTTAGCTGTTGTCAGATGGGAAGGAAAACAACAGATGGAGCAATGAGAAAGACTTCCTTGATGGTGCTTTTGGCTTTTGTTTTAAGGGGATCTTTATTTTGGAATACCCTCTCCCGTAGGTAACATGCTTCAGAATGTTTTTGAAGGAATCCAGGGAGCAAAACAAAGTTTATAAATTTTAGTATGTGCTAATTCATGTCACACTGAAGTAAATAGTGATAATGCACAAGGTATTCAGAGTGGCTGTTTCTAAATAGTATATTCAATGCCATGCCTTACAGTTTCCTATTTTCAGGTTGCTGATTTTGTGGATCTTGTTACTGAAAAAGGATGAGCTGGAGAAAATCTGCATACGTAATCAAACTTGCATAGTTTAATTGCAGCCACCTCGAGCACTTCTGTGAGAACTGCAGTTTTTACATGGGTAAAGCCCCTGCTGTTGGTGAATGCCACTGATCCAATGCCAAACTTCATTTGTAAGCAATATTGCTTGAGATGGATGATTCCTCTCTCTACTACTTCACTAAAGAGAGAATGTAACATGAATGTAGTGTCTTAAAATTTCTCAAAGAGCTGCAGGGGTAGACAGACACACAATGATTCTTTTATTTAAGATAATTTAGCTTTAATTGGAGATGTGTGGCTAAATATCCTCACAGGTCTTGGAAAATATGGTAGCTGGGTTGTAACAAGCCATAGTGACCCCAATAAGTGTTTGAAACCCAGTAACTCAGTGCTGTTTGAGGAAACTTAACCAGTGGTACAAAACCTGGAATTTGAAATCAGTCAAATTTTTTTCGCTGATGCAGAAAGAATCTTACATGAGAGAGAGGGAGACTTCTATTTTTCAGGAGTACAGCAGGATTTTTGATATTCTTGCTTTGACAGCTCCAAGTTAACTTCGTTTTAATTTTTTTGTTAAGCTTCTTATTGGGTCAGGTAAAAAAATCTTCTCCCAGATTTGACCTGAGATTTCTCCCCATGCTGTAATTTCAATTGTCATTCCATGCTGCTGGCTTAACTCTTGTGCTTTTTCAGCTGAATAAGACATCTTGCAATTGTCATGACTGTTGTGTATTGTTAATTCAATACCACAAGCACATCTGTCTCTGAGAGAAACAGGCTGCAGTTTCAGTTAATGCTTGTTGTAGAGAGTGAGGATGAAGAAGAGTGTGCTCATCTCTGTTTTCCAGGATCACATAGGTGCAGGGATTTGCCTCTTGCTTGAACTACAGAAAAAAAAATTGGTATCAGCCAAGATTGATAATGCAGCACCCTTAAGTCAGTGCTGACTCTTGGTGAGAGGTTGAGGCTGGCACTGCTCTCTGCAGGTGTCTGATTTATCTCTCCCTAAGCCTGTCAGTCCCTCAGACAGTCCCTGAGGTCAGGGGAGACAGTCTCTGGTGCAAGGAAGTGCAGCTCTGCTGCTTCCAGTTCTGCTGCCCGGGATGTGAGCGAGAAAAACCCTAAACTGGGATCTGCTTGGTGCCTTCTACCCTCTTATTTGTTTCTCTTGGAAATGCCTTACTTGATACATTCTATGATTTCATTTGTGGACTTTTTCCCTTTTGTTTTTCAGGCTGAGATAACAGTCCTGTGGAAGAGCTGGAAAATACGCAAGTAAGTTTTTATATTTTTGGTTTTTGTTTGCTTCCTCCTCTGAGTCATCTTTTGGAAGACCTCATCATTTGCCACTGTCTGTCTAGAGAGCTCAGACTGACTTCCTAACACTGGAATTTAAATTGTTCAAGATCAGGTGGTGAGCTTTTCAGAATCTTGGAAGAATTTCGAGTCATGTTTCAGGTTTCACTGCAGACGAACTTGAAGCAAAAGTGATTTCAAACAGTCTTTGCTTTCTGTCAGCATCAGTACAAAAGCCATGAGATTTTGGGTGGGAATCTAGAGAAATATGTCTTATGCATTTTTTATTGGGATTTGTGTAACTAGAGGTAGAAGAATAGCAGAGTCTATTTTTAATTGACCTTAATATCATGTTTTGGCCAGCATCTGCTCAGTTACATGATTGCAGGTGATCTGGATTTGTGCTGTACCTTCAGCAGGGCAAGCGAGCAGAGACCTTGCAAAGATTAACCTGTGCAGACACCTGCATAGCTTTCCACCCATCAATGTGTAAGAGATTTAGCTTTTACAAAGTATATAGTTCTCATCTGAAACTTCCTTGTGGCAGATGGTCTTCTCCCAAAGTGATTTTTTTCTGCCTTACCCAAAAAAATCTCTTTGTGATCTTTGTAAAAAACAATGAACAAAGGATGTGATCGTTGTCTGCGGGGAACTGAATACAGTACTTGGTACCCAGTGTTGATTTTCCTGGGGAAAAATACAAGCTACTACTCCCTCTCCTGGCCTCTGAGGGGAAATATATGGAATTGTCAAAAGGGGGCATTCTTGCTTTTTCAGACACATGAAAAATAAGTCATAAAATAAGTGTATAGTTAGACCTGTCATTTAGGAAGAGTAGAAATTGCTCAAGCTGAAAGCCTTTAGCCAAAGCAAATATAACAGATGGAATATTAAATATCAGAAGTGATTTGCAGACTAATTTAATCCCTTACTTTGTGGGCAGAGGTTTTATCTATTTCACCTAGGGTTTACCCAGAGCTTTTGTTAATTGATGAAAATGCCCACTGCAGTTACACATGCACTGTCTGTGTCTAGAAATACATATCCCCTCCCATTGTCTTTTAACTCTCAGAGGATAATTCTCTGTATCTGTGAAAATACAAATCTGACAAAGTCCTGCTGGTCTGTATAAGGATTTTCTACAACTGATTTTGTACTTTGTTCTGGCATGTGTAGAGTTGCCAAGTAAGAGTTGAACAAACTGTGTATTCTTCTAAAAATCTCTTGAAAGGATAAATCCTAATGTATAACCAATCTGGAAGTAGCTCTGGAAACTGAGAAATTCCTGATGCCCTGGGTAGCCCTTGCTCATGGAAACAAAAGCAAACCCAGGATTGGCTGTGCAAACAGAGAATGATTTTGGTTTTAAGCTTCTGTATTAAGAGATGTCATCAAAGATATTTACTTCTAAGTTTGCCTGGGCATTTATGGATTAAACCTGTTAATAAACAGGTTCAAACTGGTGCTGATAATTCCTGTTTGTGACCAAATTTTACTCTGCTCTTAGGTATTTCTAATGGTTTTATTTGCTCTAGTGTTGTGGCCCTTATGATTAGGTAGTCTTCATATACATGGTAATT
>VZTT01004801.1:45009-55964 GCA_013400855.1 Buphagus erythrorhynchus | reverse complement strand
AGAGATTATATAAAATAATTTGGAAAGCCAACCTCAGCGAGAACCTGGCCTACAGTTCCTGATGGATGGCTGGAAATCTGGAGCATTGAGACAAAAAAGAATAACCATAAGAAAAAGCAGTGTGAGGACTCTGGATGTACCCAAACATTTTCCTTATGTAGATAAATGCCACCAAGAAATTGCTTTTGAGCAAATCGAACTCTGTACTTTGCAAGAGACACGATCAGGCAAGTTGTGAAGGGACATGGGAAAAATCCTCATCGGGGTGATGGGATCAGCTCCTGGATTTCTGTTGCAACTTGCTGGCTCCTACAGTGGCTGGATTGGCAACAAATTCATTTGCACTTCTTAGCTGGGGAGAGGAAGGTGTTTGCTGCCTGTTGATTTGTAGCTCACTTTAAAGGGTAGGTGAACTGCTTTAGACTAAAAACCCAAGGAGCAGTTCATGATTATAGTGTCAGAAGAGGAAAGTGGAAAAAGATAACACGAGGTCTGAAGCTATCTTGTACTAGTCTCTAGTTTTAGCTTGTACTTGGCATTTCCCCTTTGGTGTTTGTTACAACCAGCAAAAGATCTCCTTGCTAGGGCTGTTTCTTGAGAAGAATTCGACATCTAGGTTTGATTCTTGGTTGAATTGGGTGCCTGCTTTTGAATTTGCACAGTGGGTTATAGTTTTGAATGTTTGTGGTTTGCTTCTAGCAGTTTGGTGTAGGGAGTGTGCTGATGTGATATACCTGGGATGGTTTGGATCACAAAAGGATCACACTTGTGTCTGCAGAGATAACCCTGCAAAGTGGAATTTCTGCCTGCATCCTTTCAGAAACTCAGCTCCAATTTAGTTCCATATTTTGTAAACTTCTTATTGGAAGTGTTATTTTTAGCGCTGTGGCATATTTTTGTTTCCCTTCCTCAGCAGCATGACTGTGTTGCATTCATGGCTTGAGCACTTCAAGTAATTTGCCAGCATTGACTAATGCCATCAAGCATAGCTTGTGCCTCCAGAATCCCAACACAGTTTTCCAGTCTCTGGATGACACAGAACCATACTCTGGACCCACAAGCTAAAATTCTTAAGTGCTACTGTTGATGAAGGGAAAATGTCTTACATTACATGAGCATACAGGAGGGAATTTTTTTCCTTGGTTTATTTTTCACATTAAAAAACCACCAAAAATAATATAATACAACTTAATATATGCTGCTGTGTCCCATCTTGGGGGAAGAGTGTGTCATTCCATATGCTGTAGCTAAACATAAATGAACTGTTATTAATGATTGCCATGATGTTTTCTAGCAGTTAGCTGGCTGTGATTCTAGGAATTTTTTTCCACTGTGTTTTGAAGGGTTAGGTTATTTAAACTTACTATCAAATAGAATCAGATCAAAGTGAGCTAATTTTTCTTAAACACTAATCATTTTAAGGCTATTGAACTAAATATAGAGTCAGTTCATTAAATCATTAAAACAGCCTGCAATAATGCTCACAAAGTCATTATAGTGCTATTCCCCAGCCAGAGAGGTGGTGTTGCCTTAAGCACAGTTTAATCAAATTAGATGGTGGGTTATGTCCTGGGGTTTCTCCTATTGATATTCATTAAAAATACATGATTTATCACTAATCTCTGTAAGGTATATCCTACTCCTCCAAATGAATTTTGTAAATGTCAGGGGGAAGAAAACAGAATAGTTTATTGTTATAAGAATTTAAGTGTGGTGTGATCACATTTACATTTGTATAATATGTAATTTAGTGATAGATGATAATTTTAATGTGCCTTTAAAATTTCTGTCCTTAGTTAAAAAGTTAACAAAAATGGAAAACCCTCAGGAATAGCCACTTTATATTTTAGTGCTGTATAAGCATATGAATTAACTTTGGAACTAATTATTCTGTAGATCGTCATATAGTTTCTCTTATAGATTGTCTATAAAAGTTCACTGTTTAATTTCATGTACTCCTTTTGGCACCATTTCCCATTTTTTCCCTTTTATTTGGAACACTTCTGTTTTGTAACTCCTCTGCCCTCTCCTCTTCACTCTTAATTTTAATGCTTACCTTGTTTAAAACAGTGAGAAAACATTGATGAGAAGACCACACACAAACATTCCCCTCTGTGCTGTCACCACTGCTCCTTTTAAGTGAAAATTTCTTCATTAATATAATGCTTTTTAGTCTTGTAACACTCTAAAAATGGGGTAGATTGATTATGTCACCCAACACCCAAACATACAGCTGGTTAATGGTGCTGTGAGGCTCTACCATGCTTCAGACCAGGATTAAACACATTTGATTAGTGATTATTTGGAATCAGTACAATCTTAATTCCTCAAGCTTGAATTTGCCTGAATTATCCCAATTCTGAAGTGCCCCATGAATTTCCATCATTTTTGTATTGCTGTTACTTATGAATCTTTGATACCACTTGAAGCCCAGCTGAATATCCCCAGTGATACCCCTTGTTCTGAGAATTTCATGTGTTGTGGTGTCACTTCTATCCAGGGAAGAGCCACCTCCTGAACTTGGTTATGGCTCCTGCAGTGCTTTCCCTGGGTCAGGGTTTTAAAATAATAGATTTAAGATTTCTGAGAGAAATGGATCAGGTTCTCAGTGCCCTGATAATCTTCTAAGCTCAGAGTTCACTCAACACTTCTTAGCTCATGACTTTGCTATGTGGACAGTAGGAAACTATTGACTTGATTGTTGGGTATTAATCATGTTACCACAGAATTGCCACTTAATTGAGACTGGCTTGAATTATAACATAAGTAGTTGTAATTACTGAGGTGATGTTGTAATTACTGAGAAGTTCATATAACAACACTTGCAGTAGGAACTTCAGATGTGGTTTTAAAACCCTGTCCCACTTGAATTTGTCAGCTGTGCCAAAAGCTATTGTCAATTATTCTGAGGTAGATCTGAACAGATTGTTGCTGTCATGGGCTCTGCTGTTGATTTATACTGGCACGTCTGAAAGAGGAGCTTGGTTCTACACCTCTTAGAAATTGAAAAAATTCTTCTGGATGGGTAATTACTCTGCTGGACACTGGAATAGTGGTGGCTTTGGATTTGCTGGGCTGTAGCTAAATGTAATTGTGATTCTAGACTAGTTGAAGCCTCTCTAGTTAGTGCTGTTGAAGTTCCCCCCTGCCTCCTGTACACTGGCACAGGAGCTTGTCTCATTCTAAGGCAAGTAGGTTGAGGAACCTCAACCTGCAGAAAAGCTTTCATATTGGCAGCTCGACTCATCCTAGGCTGTCTTACTGTGGGATTTGACAAATGCCAGTTCTAGGAGCAAGGAGGAGGTCAGGGATGTACAACATGGTGAGGAGAAAGGCAGGCCAGGAGCAATGCTGAGAGGGGCTGGAAATGGCTGAGCTCTGAGTTAAAGAACAGTAGTGCTTTTGCTCATGATCTTATTTCCAACCATGTGTGGGGTTTTTTTTGGTCTGTTTTTTTTTCATACTGAAGTTTGGTGAGTTTTCTGAAAATCAGAGCTTTTGTTCTACCCTTTCTAGCTCTCGTTTTGTGAAGGAAAGCTTGGAAACCTGTCCAAAACATAATGAGGTTCCATTGACTAAGACTTAAAAAGTTCAAATAGAAAAGACACCCTCTTTTCTTAACTGGCTGCCCATGTCATGGTTTATAACCAAACCCCTGACATTCCTGGAATGTGAGTTGTGGTGTTGGATTTTTTTCAGTGTGCTGGGCTTGTGAAGTGGAGTAAAGGAAGCAGCCTCAGAGAGAGCTGAGTGGCACAAAAGCCTTGTCTGGGTGCAGGAGGTGCTGGTGCAGGGTGCAGTGTGTGAGGCACTGTCTGCACACAGCCCCAGTGGAGCTGTAGTGTTGGTCTGGCAATCAGCCCACAAGCCCTAATCCTGCAAATATACATCACACCCTCCATTTTATACTCGTGAGAAGCCCAGCCTAAATGAAATCCTGTTAAATTGTGGGTCTAGTGCTAATTAAACATCTGCCTTTCAGTGGGTTTTTTCATTATTATTATTTTTGTGAGATTGCATATAATGTATAGGTAAGTACACATGTATAGGGTTTGTTCTATCAGTTTTTTAAAAGGCAGTATATGAAACATTTATTGTTTTCCTATGAGAGGTCCCCATAATAAAGTGCTGATGAATGACACCATCTACTTTACCTGGTTTTACTTTTGTCTCAAAACTTCTCAAAGCAAAATGTGAGGTACAATAGGGCAGCTGGCTATTATCCATAGGCTCTTCAGCTCCAAAGCCTTTAAGGTGAGATGTGAACAAGACTGTGCCTTAATTATTGGCAGCAACTGGCTTGGCTTTTCAAAGTAATAAATGGGGGTCCTTACAAAGTCTCTTCTTAAGTAGCTACATGCATAATCCACCCGGGATATTGTTTTAAAATTCATTTCATCTTCAGTAATTTGATCAGAGAAAGAGTTGTATTGGTCATTTCTCTTGTGTAAGAACTGTGTCTCACCTAGGGGCAAGGAACATTTATTTTCATGATTAATACCTGTGAGTTTCATGGCCTAATGAGAAAGCCCTAGATGTATTTGAAATGAAATTGCCCTTTTTTTTTTTCTTTTTTGACCCTTTGTTCAGTTCTTGTAAACACTTTGACTATTATCCTTTTCCTTGTGGGTCTGAAGATCCTATAAGACCCACATGGCATTTGTGTATGTAGTTGCAATATTAAGGTATGGGAGTTCCAAAACAAGTCATTTTAGGTGGACACCTGTATACATTTGTGTAACTTATTACATTTCTCAAAGATTAATAGCCCTGGAATTGTGAAAGTGAAAGTTAATAGAATATTTTGCCCTATTTTCCCTGGTACCTATCCAACCTCACTAAGAAATCTAGTGCTAGGTTTTGTGTTGCTAGTAAGTCTATCAGCCTCTTCACTGCAACCTTCTCTTTGTTGAAGTCCAGTCCAAAATATATATATATGTACCAGAAAAAAACCCTACTTAGTATATTCCTGCCTGCACTGTTTCCATCTCATGTAATAGCTTGGCTTGAAAGTATTTTGAAGGGATTTTAAACATCCCAGTCTTCCCTCTGGTCCGTTGTAAAAGCAGCATTAGTCCTTGATGATATCACTGCAGTGTCATCTTTCCTTTCTCTAATGTCAACTCTTACTATAACCTGTCTGTATTCAATTGAAGATCCTTGGTGTGAAGGGTATGTCTTATTTCCCCAAATCCTTTATACCCTTATGGCTTTGAATTAATGCTAAAACATTCATACTTTATTTGCTGATGTGTTTTTGCACTTGCTTTCCTTTAGTGCTCCTGCTCCTTCAAAATCATTCACTGCAAGTGCATCTTGTTCTGTAAAGACCCAACAAAATTAAAGGAATGCTTTGGAGCAGGCTGGGAAAGAAGGACATGGAGCCCTCACGATAGGAAGGAAAATACTGAAAGATAGGCTCACCTGTTAGAGCTCCTGGTGTCATTAAATACTAATCCACTGTGTCCAGAAGCTTAAGTGGGTAGCTAGAACTCCACTGTGTAAGGCAATTAAAATGACTGATGTCTTAATAAAAAGGCAGCATGTAGTTGATATTTTGGCTGTTTGGTGTTGTATTGGCATGATTCAAACACTATATTTTGTTTCTGTCTTGACATCCACCACCACAGAAGATAACTTCAAAAATAAGAAGCAGTTGTGCCAGTTGAGTAGGGGTGCCCTGAGAAAGGCTTGGAGTAGCTGGCTGTGGCACACCTCATTCAAGTCACCTGGGCATGAATGTGATAGTCTGCTTGCAGCACTGGGAATGCCCAGCTGCTGATCTGCTTTGTGCCAGGAACACAGCTCTGAGAAGAGCAAGAGCCAGCTCAAAATCTGCTGGTCAGAACACTACTGAGCAGCCTTGGATGGGAACTACATGGCCTGGGTCAGTGCCTGGTAGAAAGAGTTGAGCTGACTTGGAGTAAGTCATGGAGCTATCAGAAGGTGAGTTGGGTTAGCTCCTCTGCTGACAGGCAGTGGGTGAGAAGCAGCATGTGACAATGCAGTGGTACTTTCACCTCAGATAGTGATATCTTTGGACTGAGGTTGTTTAGCCAGTGCCATTAACTCCAAGATGCTGAGCTTTGCTGAACAAAACAAATGTTGCATTAAAACATAATTGAGCTAAATCAATAGCTATGCTGCTCTGAATGCAGTGCTGGTGGAGACAGTGCCCCTGGTTTTCATTTGAGATGCTGCTGTTAAAATTAATTTCAAGGATCAATCCTTCCCTGTGCAGAAGATGAAGCACATTAAAGACTTCAGTTGTTTATACTTATTGTGTCCCAAAAAAAGGATTAAGTGACTGAGAGAAGCAGAAGCTTTGTTTTACCAGAGAAGAGGAAGTAATTCTTGGAGGGTCTCTGAGGACTTTTGCCATTAGGTCAAGACCCAAGATTGGAAGCTGAGGGTGCAGGGTGGACTTCCCCTCATGTCTCAGCATATGAAACCTGCTGCTTGTGACCTGTCACGTAAGCGTGGTCTGTTAGTCACTTTTTCCTCTGAAAACGCTTCCTGCAAATAGAATAAAACATTCTTTCATGTTGGTGCAAAAAGTGTAAGTATTTAACAAATTTACATATACTTTAGTTAAAAACTTGTGTGGTAGATTTAACATCCACCCCCTAAAATAAAGCATGATGTTTCCATTAATTACATGATGATTACTTTCCAGCAGGATAAATCAGCTCCTGCTGAGCTCCAGGCTGCCATAGCTAGTCAGGTACCTATGCCTGAATTCAATACTTTAAAGCTGACTTCAATATTTCTTTCACAAGTACTACCTGTCTGAAGGCTCCTAGACATAACCACAGACACCTATGATGTCAGTAGAATCCCTGCCTTCTGGGCAAGTCTGAATCACTTCCTTTGTATTTATCAGAGATAAAAAGTAAACATGCTTATGAAACTTACCATGTTTCTGTCCTGCTTGTACCATCACATGTGTGCACATCTGAATGCACAAATCCATAACTTGAGCTCAACTTTGAAAGCATCTGCTTGTTTGATTGGTAAATCGGATATTTCCTTATAAATTTGACATTGTCTTGACTTTATTCTCCAGGGGATTTTGAAAGAGTGTCCAGATCCTGTCAGCCTATTGGTTCATGGTGGTTTTCCCATTAATTTCCACATTCATGTGTGCATCTGATACGCATGGTGTGTTTGAACATTTGTGCTGTTTCAGTGAGAAAGATGCAGCCATAGTCATATTACATAAATAAGAATTTATCTGTTCAAAGCACTACTCAAGAGCGCATGATTCAGCAATGGAAACAATTTCTTGTAAGTAGTGTCTGGTTTTAGTTCTGGCTGCTATCTTTTCAGACTAGACAGGTTTTGGCTGTTGCACATTTTTGTTCCTCTCTCTTTCATCCATTGTTCTTTCTACCACTAGTCTCTCACTGCTCTCACTGCCTTCCCAGATGTTCCCCAGTCTGGAATGACTCACCTGTCATTGCTGTTCATAACTTGCCAGTTTGGTTTGACCTTTTGATGTGTGGTGGAGCTGAATTCTCTTTTCTTGGTAACTGAAAATGTGTTTTCTGAAGCTGCATGGTTTGGGAGACTGTATGTACAGAAATGTTTTTATGGTGATTATTGTGGTAATGAAAGACCTGTTGAGTTCTTAGAAGTCAAAAGAGTCACTCAGAATAATGAAGACATTTGAATACAAGGGCAGTAGGTTCATTCCTGTTTTACTTCAGGGTCTCTTAGGAACTTTCTCTATGTTGGCAGTTATGTTTTTGTTGCTTGCACTTCCTCATGTGTCTCATCTTTACTCATCATGACGTTGATATCACTTGATATGCCTGGCCAGCATACAGCATCTGCTATTTTCCACACTCAGGCCACTACCCTGGAAGTGTAGAAATAAGGATTCCTTCTTTCTAATGATCTGTGCCTCTTGATTTGAATGTCTTATATATGACTTCATACCTGCTCAATTCACAATTCTGAGTTGCTGTCTTTTTGAGTAGCCATCCTAAGAGAAAGATGGATACAGATACTTATGAAACTCAGTTTGGGTGAATGCATTTTCTGACATCAGTGTTGTGTAGCTCACTGGGATCAAGCCCACATTCTGCTTCACTGGACACCCCTTTTCATGTGGCAGCACCCTGAAGCTGGTCCTTGTTCACCAGCTCCTTGTGAGGGCCGTGCTGCATTGAATTAACAGTGGCTGTATTGCAGTTATGTCTCTTGTTCATACCAATGGATTGTCTGCATCTGGAGGGCTCAAAGGATGGTGTCAACAAGCCCTAATAACCTCTGAGCCCAGCTGCATTTTTAGCAGTGGTATCCTCTGAGCTGCTTTTCAGATTCAGCTTGTATTTCGTGCAATAAAAGCAAGGATGCGCTGTGTGTAGTTTTATAGCTGTTTCCAGCTTCAATGAGTGTAACTTTCTCCCATATTTGTGCTTTCTAGCAAACACCTGAAGATACAGCTGTGCTCTGCCACCTCTTCTGCCATCCTGTCTCCTGTGCCCATACCCCAGAACAGTTTTGATTCTGAGTCTCAGAAATCCTGCTGGTTGCTTTTGCTGAGGACATTAATATTCCTTTGTGGCAGGCTGGTTCCCACATGGCACTCCTTGGCATCTGCTGCTGCCCACTGTGCTGTGAGGTAACTGTTGTCCTTCCACAATACCTTGTGCCTGTGTCTTTGGCAGTGAGTATTGAGGCTGCTCTGGCCCAGTCAGGTGGTATTTCTTGATGAATGTTTATTCAAAGGCTTTGCACAACTTCTGTGTCTATGCAGAAGTGCTGTTACCTGGCTCTAGGAAGGAATCAGGTGGGTACAGAGGCCAGGAGAACCCAAAACAATTACCTACTTTTTCAGTAGCCTCATGCTGCTTATCCAGCTTGTGGGTTCTGTGGCTTTAGCAGTGATGCCTTCAGCATTTCTTTTATTGCTCCCATAATTCTTCTTTTGTGTGAGGGGTGCTTGGTGAAGCTGATGCTCTGCTGGCTAGACTGCTCTACTTTTCAGGTGTAACATGCCTGGGAAACATCAACTACTTCAGAAACATTTTGGTAATACCAGAGAGATGTCAGTCCTTTGAGCTGAGGCTTTGTGTGTGTGTACATGGGTATGGCTGGTGATGTCTTTGAGGATGTTTGTATTCCACTTATACTTGCAAAAACATGGCTGATTTGCTCCCTGAACTTTTCAGGGACCCAAACTTTGATCTCTACAGGCCCTTACTGTTGACTTTACTTACACAATGTGGAAGTGGGACTTCAGAGGAGAGGCTGAGGTGGTTAAGGTGTTACCTGAAGTATGGGGGAATAAAGTCTGTATGTCTGCTCACACTGAGCAGATGAGGAATCTGAATTTCCTAGGGGAATACTTGAACCAGTAGGTAGCTGATTACTCCAGGGACTCTCCCTCTCTACTTGTTTCCTTGCTTGAGGAAATGGATATGAATGCTGCATTGCTCTGATGCTGGAAGGAAACTCTTGCTGGATGCTACTGATTGTAGGAAAGACAGGCAGGATGCTGAAATGCCACCAATGCCTATACATTTCATGCCTGATCAGTTCTGGAGCCTTCCCTATTGAATAGTGCCACTGTGCTTGTGGAACAGCTTATATCCAGGCAGTTCCATGCCTCAGGCTGGGCACTTCAAAATCAGAAGGCTTTGAAGAATCTCTAAGAGGATGAACTTCTCCCACGGTGAGTGCTGTTGCATTCATGACTTCAGGTAAAACAGTGACTTCTGTGCTAGGAGTTTTTCATCCAGGTGTTCTTTCTCCTTAGTCTACTTGCAGATTGAATGCTGTGGTTGTTGTGCTGCTGGGTCATTTCAGTTTTGCTTTTGTGGGTGTAGTGTTTTCTTCTTTTGTGTAATGCTCTGGAACTTCTTGTAGCTCAGTGCTGTCACTGATAACCTACAATTTGGTGTTGCTTTTTTTGTGTGTTGTTGTTATCCTTGACTGCTTAACTATTTCAGGCTTTACCAACCTCTTGACCTTGGCTGGTTTGCATCACACTAGTATTACATATGTCCAGAAGTTAAAAGCAATTGTTTTAAGAGTATTAGGAAAATTGCAAGGTCTCCAAAGGTAGAAAAAGCCAGAGTTAAAGATGCTTGGAGAACTTAGCTGGATTTAGTCATGTAAAAGAATGAAAGAACCTGAAGTTTTGAAACCATGCTCTGCTTCCTCAGTTCACAAATAAAAGAGAAATCTGATAGTAGGGGTAGAATGGTGTGTGGGCATACCATTAAAGGCTGTTTGAGTGCCCCAAAGGGCCCAACTCAAGGAATTACTGGTAATCTTCATCTTAGGGCTTCTTAACCTTTTGAAGCCTTAAATTAGCAAACTAAAAGATTAAACTGGTGTAGGTTTTGGTGAATAATTCACCATGTTTAGAGGTCAACAGAAGACAAGCTCTTTAGGCCTGCCCTATGGATATCACTGTTTGCATTAATGGAATAATGGAGAGCTGCAGCAAATTGCCTGACAGTCTGGAAACAGGGTGGGATGCTCTGCTTGCAAGAGTATTATAGATATTTTCTAATGGTACAGGTAAGAATTCAAAGGTATTGAAGCCCATTCTAAAGCCCAGATGCAAAGAGTGTGAATACTCCCATCCACACAAGAAAGGGTGCTGACAAGAGGTGCAGGATACAGAGATTATTCCCTTTGGAAGCAGAGTGATCAGTGTGTGTCAGCAGCCTCTTCCAAAACTGGGGAGTCTTCTGTTCGAGTTTTGGCCACGAGGTTTCTGTTCTCCAGTGGGAATACTGGAAAGATCAGCTCTGTGGATTTTAATCTGCGCTTGGGATCTCTCAAACCAGTGGCTAAAAGATGAAGACAATTGGTTTGCAACTTGAATTCAATTATGTTTCTTTTATGTAGATACAGTGGATTCGGTATGTCATATCAGTATGACAAAAAAGGGAAGTGAATTATCCGAAAACTATTGCTGGGGAAGGAAAAGATTT
>VZTT01004801.1:31250-43168 GCA_013400855.1 Buphagus erythrorhynchus | reverse complement strand
CAGGATAAGAGAAGTATAGCACAGATTCTGGACACCAATCTCTTGTTTTCTGTCATTTTCCTTTCTCTAAATCTTGAAAATAAGCACAATTGTATAGCAAACTTGAATTCAATTATGTTTCTTTTATGTAGATACAGTGGATTCGGTATGTCATAGCAGTATGACAAAAAAGGGAAGTGAATTATCCTAAAACTATTGTTGGGGAAGGAAAAGATTTGTAGATGTTAGTTAACATACTTTGACAACTATTTGCCAAAGCCATTCATTACATCTGCCTCTGCATTAGAAAGGGCACAATATTTCATTTTCCATTTCCTTTCACAAATAGAAAATTAATTGCATAGACTTGGAGAAAGTGCAGATATAACTCGTTATGTATTGTTAAGGCTGTCTNTAGTGATGTAATTGAGCAGTTATATGGGGTGAAGGTGAATCCATTGAAGTCCATCTTTATAATGCAGTTATGACATATGCTGTTTATAGAACTCTCCAGCCATAAAACTATCCTAGAGTTATCTGTTCTTGGTTATATTGCTGATACAGCTTATCTCTGCTGATGCCACTGCAGTGGTGCTGTGGAGACTGTCCTTAATGACAGCAGAAGCCAGAGGGTGATCAGAAATGGTGTCACAGTTTACAGAAAGAAGCAGCAAACAGGTCAGGGACACCAGGACACGTTACTGCTATGTGCCAAATCGCCTTAGCAAAGAAATACCACAGGATGGAAAGATAAGGCAGAAAATGAGAAGTCTTGTGCTGTTGGCTGGAGGAAGACAGACTTGCTGATGGATGGCTGAGCACTGAGAAGAGATTTCAGCAAGCTGATATTTCACTCTGGTTTCCTCTGGATTGAGGGTACATCCTGGCTGTAGATTCCATGGGGGAAGAGCACAAGACTGGCACCAGAGGCTCTCGGGCTGAGGCCTTACAGGGGTGATGGGGGAGTGTAGTGAGCACCAGAGTCTTCATTACTATCAATCTACAGCAAAGCACTTGCTGTAGAGACAGCCTTAATATGTATTTTGAAGTTCTGCAGTTGTTAGATTGTGATTTAGGAGTTATCTTGTTATCTGCAGGTTTGGTTTCACAGATCATCTGCTCTTAGAGCTTTTGTTACAGGTCTCACTTTCAGCTGGTGGGTTATAAACAGTCTGAAACTTTTGCTTTTCCTGGGTGCTTTTCCGACACCATCCTCTGACCTCCATTTCACCCCTTCCTGCACTACTTTCCCCCACTCTGAATTTTTGGAGTGCTGAGATCAGCTCTTTATTTTTACCAGTAATTTTTAGGTTTGAATTCTAACAACAGAAACTAGAAATAAGTTTAATGCACGTCTTGCTGTTTTTCTTGTGTTTGCCAAGAAACTCAAACTTTAAAAAAAAACCCAAAAACCTGTGGAAGTATCAGCCTATTTCTGTAGTTGCTTCAGACAGTTCTAGAGTTCCTTGAGTTTTTCTGCTCAGCTATGCAGATGTGAAACATTCCTCCCTCAGTCTGAGCATGTACAGACCTCTCAGTGGCAGAGCACGATGGAATTTGTGTGATACACATACCTCATTCCAGTCACAAGTGTCATTAACAGCAAAACTATGTTACAATTTTCACCAAACAAGCCTCAAATTCAGACTTCAAAATGTAGGTATTTTTGGTTTGTTTTCTTGAAATGGTGTTTTACTTGGCTTCTGAAATTATCAAGGGTTTAGTAATACGGGGATATGCCTAAATAAGTGAGTTAAAAGGAATCTGGTGGAGAAGATCTAGTTGTGTTTTTTTGTTTTGATCTGTAGGTTAATGCGTGCAGGTCAAATAATCCTTCAGTCTGCAAGGGCACCGCTGCTCCTGTTGGTGGAAGGAGTTTGCAGACATCTCTCTCAGTACACTTGCTGTTTCAGTGATGGACCCTTTTCCTCTCTGTTTAGAGCCTTGTTGCAGCCCCATTCTGTAGGAATATACACAGTGGTGCTAAAAGGGCACGTTTCCCTTCCTTCCTTCTGTTTCTTTCCCTGCTGCAGCTCCAAATGTACTCTTTGCTATTCACCACTGTCCCATTTTATCTGTTACAAATCTGTCAGCAGAACAGCTGATGTGACCTCCTACATGCCATTGTTATGCTTTAGTGCCAGCATCCCAAGGAAGGTGACAGAGTTTTCATTTCTTGGCTGTTATTTGAAATTCTAACTTGGGTAGGTTTCACTGCCTTGGTTAAAACTCTGGGCATGAACTGAAGATTCTCTTTCACAGACAAACAAGGGGAAAAAGTTCTGAACACCACAGAATTGGAATATGCTGTTCAGGCTCACAAAATATACCAAGTAGGAAGAATGGAGTATCTGGCTTTAAATTTAGGACATCCGTGGTGTGTGGACTTAGATTTATGGTGTCTCAGCCTTTTGATTCTCCTGCACTTTTCACTGGTGGTCATCACTGCTTTTTTCATCTTATTGATAGAAGACCTTGAGGTTTAGTTACATGTGGACTTTTACCTCTGCCAGTGCCATTCCTAGATTGGATTAGGGATTAGGTTTGTCTTCTTTTTCTTCATCCTTCTTCTGGCTCCACATATTTGACTCTACTGACCTCCAGTCTCTTTGAGGTCAAGCTACTGTGTTCAGCAAAGACAGACCTGTGTCTGATTCTGTAATCTGAAAAGTTGCTCCTTTTCAGTCAATAATTATGCAGAAATTTTGGGGATTTACAGCCCTGTCTATTCTAAGATCTCAACCCATTCCCTGACTGTGATTTAGAAGATGGTGGAAGGTGAATGGAAAAAGAGGACATCTGTGAGTAGTTGATTGTTTTTCATTTGCTTCCAGAGCTGCTTCCAAGCAGGACTTTGTAATCAACTTCCAAAATCTTTGGTGTAAACCTTTGCTTACATCCAAGAAATAAGTTTTTTATGTCAGTTGCATTATGATACCATTTCAGGTGTCCAGCTTTGAAAATCTTGATTCTTATCAAATAATATTTAGAAAACAGAGTAATGAATATTCTGTATCTCTGACTTTTTTTGCTTGGATTTGCAGATGAAGAATATGGGTTTGGTTCATAGGTTTAAGATGCAAGGCTAGGTTTATTAATAGGATTGGTACATCTCATACAAGGTGAGCTCACAAGCCATGGTTTGGCACAGCACACAAAACATCCAGATAACCTTAAGCAACAGACTGATTTCAATTAGATCCTTGTCAGGGTTACACCAATCAATTTAAGAAGCAACAGCATGCAACTTCTGTGACACAGATTTCACAAAGTGAAGAATTCATAATTAATGTAATGAGGGCTTTAAGAAGTAAAACGGTGCACAAATATTCTATGGCCTCTTCCCTGTGCATGAAATACTCAGTATTTGCAATGAATCTCTATTGAACTGGACTGTGCTCCACAGAAGTTTACCTTAAACTGAAGAAGATACAAAGAAATTGTATTTGAAGTTGTAATTAAAAAAAGAATTGTGAATGTTAATTACCTACAGCATAAAATAGGCTGTTAAAGTAAGATTTTGTGATTTCTATTAGTTAGCTCATCTCAATGGCTGGTGGGTGTGCATAAATATGAGAGAGCTTAGAAGTTTAAATTATTTGGATTAAAAATCACACTACATTTAAAGAAATAACGCAGAAATAGAAACATTGGTGAAAAAGTGCCCTGTTTCCACATTGCCCATCCTTATTCCTTCACAGGAATAGCTGAAAAGGATTAATGTCCCTCAGTAATGCAGGGCCATGGTGAGATGCCCTCTTTGGGCTCCCTCTCTGCAGGCCAAGGGCAATAATGCTCCAGCTGCTGATCAACATGAGCACCAACAGTCTCTCTTCTGTGTCAAGCAGAAGTACCAGTCTAGTTCAACCAGTTCTGACAGCTGGTTTGAACTCACACAGCTGATTTTGTCTGTCATGTGTTAGGAAGGGAACTTCTGAGCTCCTCTGTGGGCAGAGGAGTGGATGAGAAGAGTTCACAGCAGCACTGTCCTCAGTTGGACTGTGAAGAATCTGTCAATGGCCCAATTGTCTTCACAGGGTCTTTTGTGCTACAGTTAGGGCACTGCCTGTTGTGTGTGGACAGGGCTGAAGGCAGAGGGATGGATCTGCATCAGTCATAGCCACATCAGGAGGGAGAGAGAGATTCCTGTGTGGGACAGTTGCACTGTAAAGAAAAAAGGGAGAGCTCACTTCCTGCAAAGCCATCCCTTCCTTCCCAGCCCCTGCAATTATCTGTTCCAGGCTGTTTTTCCACCAGATTATCTACAGAGTAGTTCTACAAAGAGAATTGAAGCAATACAGAAGCAGTAGAAGGACTTGGGAATTTCTGTCTGATGTCCTGGTGTGTTCTAAGTCAGCTTGATGAGATACACAGAGGTGGCCACCAGACTATGTGTCTTTACTATGAGTGAGGGGACAAGATTTCTCAGTGTCTTTTCCCTTCTCAAGACAAGGAGTGTGCAAGAAGCTCCTGGTTTTGGAGTTTACTAGCTCATCACAATCTGCTTCCCTCTGGAGGTCACCAGAATGGAGGGGGAGATCGATGAAAATTTATTTATCTCAAGGGACAGCTCGAGCTCCCTGTGTTTCACAGCCCATCATGACTCACCCAGCCATGTTTGCTTTTTTCTGTTTGATAGAATTGATGTATTTTACACTGAGCTGTATTATGAACAGAGTTCAAAGCAACTGCGTGTGATGGGATTGATTCTTCGTAAATGAACTATTTTCTGTTCCAGGGTTCAAGCTCAGAATGTCATAGTTACTTTTTCATTTTGGAAGGACTACCTCTTTTCTCAGGCAAGAAACAAAAGCTTATGGTACAGAGCATTTCTTGGAACTTTGACTCTATAAATAACTGTTCTGTAGAGCACCCAAAATACCAAAATACCAGGTCTAGTATGAGCCATGGAGGAAGTTTATGTAGCTTCTTATTAATTTGACTCTTGCATCAGTGCCCAGTGTGCTGTTCCCCTCCACAGTGTGTCAGTGGAGGCTCCCCACAATTGCAAGCGTGGTGTGACTGCACGTTCTGAACATCACTGTGTTCACAGCAGGACTGGGGTTGTTCTTTTGAACCTGGATTCAGAGAGGAGTTTTAACATTTCTAGGTATGTACCTCTGCTGAACCTCTAGCAGAAGGTGGAGTAAGGCCTAGTATTAGTATGCTGGACTGAGGAAAATATTAAATATGTATCCCTATCAGCACCCAGCAGCTGTCAGGATAAAGGAAGTTGTGTGCCAGTTGGTGCACGCAGCGGCATCCTGTTGTGGAGAAAAATGCTGACCACTTCACCTTTTGAGACAGTTGTCTTCAGGGATTTTCTATCAGAATCCATCTTCAAAATGCTCCTTGTCTTCCAGCCTCCTTTAAAGTCTTCTTTGTCTTCAGGTCAGTTATTCTTCACAAGGTTCTTCTCCAAATTTCAGTAAAACCCCAAGGGATACTTGGCAATCCAGTGGAACTGAGGAAAGCTGAAATCATGACTTGGCAATCTATTTTTGATAAGCTGACTTTCAGGATTTATTCATTCCTACTGCATGTGTCTCAACTCAATCCAGTAGGCATAAATGACACATAAGCAATGGAGTAAAGGTTATACCTGAAGTGAATTTTTCTTTTTATTTCTTCCTCTTTTAAATACAGTTTCTGTAATAGACTTTCAAAATCACTTGTACCTTTGTGGAGTTATCTCAGATGTCTTTGGTATCCAGGTGTAATTTTCTTGAAAAGCTTAATTTTTCAGATCATAGATACTTGCACAGTTTTATTTCTCAGCTCTGAAAAATTAAACCTTCAGAATCACCTACTGCTGTGTCCAGTTGCTCTTTGTTTCACCTGCAATAAACTGTAATATGGACTGATTGTACCTAAATAGTCAATAACATTTTCATTATCAGCTTCGTTATCAGTTTCTCACAGATGTCACAAAAGCAGTGAGTCCTGTACTATGCTGTGGAGGAAGAACAGGGCCTTCAGGATCAGTTTATGGAGGGGACAAAGGTGAGAGGGGACCCTTGGACATGTGGAGTTTTCTGTGTTTGAGGCTGATGATGGTTTAGTAGCAGGACTGGGGTTGCTGGGGCTGAACAGTAGGAAGGGAGGATGAATAAGCAGAAAGGAAAATCTGGAAGCTCAGAACAAGGCATCTGAAGATGATGTAGTGGCACAGAGGGGGATGTTAGAGGAATTCAAAGCACAAGAGTAAATTGGCTGGGGCAAAAGGCCTGGCCAAAAGGAACATTACCTTCATAATATTCATGGGGAGGAAGGGATCAAGTGTGAAGGGAGAAGGTGGGCAGAGAGAAGAGTTATTGTGACATGCTGCTTTGAAATAGATGATGAATGTTTTATTCTCTGAAACAAATTACTTTACAAGAGCACAAAAGGATGGGAGTCACTTGACTAAATGGGGACACCTGCATGTAGGTATTGACACCTCAGCTTACAATTTAAATTCTCTGTATTATCTAAATCTCTGTAAATGAGACAGAAAAATATTCATAAATGGGTTGGGTTCCTGAGGGCAGGGCCTTTACAGAACTTTGAATAGCTCTGCAGTGTTTCAAGTTTCTCTTCATTTTACAGGTTCTGTCACCCAAAAGGCCCTGTAAATTGCTGGTCAATTTATGGTGCCAGGTTGGGTTTTTTTTGGCAATGCTTAAAGGTAAGCTGAATTCTTATGGGATAACAAAGCAAAGGTTACCCAGCATTCTTAAATAGATTGCCATTTAGACCCAAATTCACTAGAACCTGCAATGTACCTGAAATTAGAGAGCAAGTGTCTCCAGCTGATAAAACCGAAACCAGAGGAGCACAGCGCTGTGGTGACTGTAATAATATGACTGTATTGTGTAATAACTATAATAGTGATGGTATCTGCAAGTGTAACCTTTAATTACTCTGCCTGTTTCTGCAAACTCTTTAGGAAGAAAAAATAACACCTATTTGACACATGTTGTGAAAATTAAATTTCCCAATAGACAAGAGTGTAGGAATGTCTCTCCAATGTCAAACCAAACTCCCTTCTAACACAATGTTTATGTCTCTGACAGTGACCAATTGTAGATACATAAGGGAGAAAAGATAAAATGTGACAGAGTGTGACACTGGGTAGGTTATAATTTCCTACTTTCAGCAGTTTGCAGATTAGAAATTTTCTGAGTCTGAGCTTGTTTTCAAAGCATCTTGTTTAATAGCCTAGCATAGTGCTTCCCCTCATTTATACATCTATTTGCTTTGATTGTTTCTGTCCCCTGGCATTGGTTCTTCTTGTCCAGCTCAGTGTCACACGTGATACATTCCAGTTGATTTAGGAATCGACTAACAGCCATTTTCACAAGGGATGTATGAAACCAAGTCTTCTGAGAGTCACTGACTATTGCCCATGATGAGAGTTTTCTGGAGTGATTTTTCCAAAAATGTTGGCGGAATCTGTAGGGTTTTGGGAATTAAGGTAGTGAATCAGTTAAATGCTATTTTATGTTTGAAGAAGAAAGGGGGGAAAAAAAGACAATAGAAATGGGATACATTTAAGTTGGAGTTCTCCAGCATTAGAGAATTTTGCATGTGACACGAGAGAAATATCATTGTTACTGCCACTGGTATAGATATCTGAAATACTTGTGTGTAGGAGTGCTCTAGTCTCCCTTTTAGATTAGGTGAATAGAAAACTGTATCATCTCTGGCTAGTGCACAAGACCACAGTACAGTAAAAGATTTATTTATCCACCTAAATTCTGTCTTGCTGTATCTCTGCCTCTGTTACAGGCACAAATATTAGTTTCTTTTATGCTGTAGGTGGTTCTTGTCAAAGGGGAATGGAGGAAGAGGGTCATTCCTGTTGTCCCCTTTTTTGTACTGACTTCTCTCCTAACACTTGCTAAAAGTAGCACTGAAATCAGTCCAGGTCCCTTAACTTCTCCCGAGGGAGAATGTGGAGAGAGGTGAAAGTGTCTACTACAAATACATAATTTTCTTTTCACTTCATTGTTCCCTCTCCATCTGCCTTGGCAGGTGAGTGGGAATGGTGTGCAAATCGATCCCGAGGCAATCAATGACACGGCAGCTGGCCAGAGCTGAACACCGATGCGCTGATCGCCTCCAAATCAATTCACACGCTGCTCTTGCTCAGGTTACCTGCCACTTCAGCAGGGAGGGATGGATGGGAACGGAGGAGAAAATCGCACAAAAAGTATTCTGGGACCTTTCTAAATAGGCCACTTACGTGTAACCCTTCTTCCCTCATCTGTACATTTATACTGGATGTAAGGATATGATAAGGTCACGATGCAGTGCCTAGTTTGAAACTCAGACGTTGCTCAAAGGGAGCAGAGTGGGGCCCTGGAGAATGCCTGGGAAATTAAGTGGAAGAGACAGAGCAGTCCTGTGTCTTCTTTGCTGTTTTCTGCCTTGGTGTTAGGTACTTAACTAGTCAAGCAGTTGGATGTGCACAAGCTTAAATAATCCTGTGGAGTGTTGTGCCACGGGGAACTGTGGCTCCTAATTTCTAAACACTCCTCAAGGTGAGCGGCTTTTGTTTTGCTTTAATAAGGCAGGAGTTGTGCATGTCGAAAGTGCCTATTGTACAAAGATCTCAATTTACTTGGCAAACTTCCATGCATTAAGTCTCCCTGCTTTGCTGTCAAGGAGTGAGGTATTGTTATCTCCATTAAGAGCAAGTGAGCCAGGAATAAATGCCTGGTCTCTTCGTATTGCTGCTACTTCCTTTTATTTTCCTTTCTTCTCATGGATAGTAGCCCTTAATTTAGAGTGTAGATTGTTGAGACTAAAGATGGTTCTGGCCCCTACAGAAGAGGGATGGCACCTCATCCCCATGCCAACACGAGGACATCTCCCTTTTTATCCTGCAAGTAGCTGGCTGTGACCCAATTCAGTGCTGTCCTTAGGGATTCTCTTGTCTGTGCCACAGTTGCCATGGTCTCTAGGGAAGCAGTCAGCAAATAATTTAGGGGTAGGACCACCCAGCAGCCTCCTCTTCCCACCAGCCACTGACATGAGACCTTGGCAAAAGACTCAGTCTTGTGTGGGAACATGGATCCATATGCACAGAGGATAATCCTGCAGGGAACCCTGTCCTACACAAGGGTAGGACCTTTGGCTTCATACATGGAACATGTCACCTGGGGAGGAGGAAATAAATGCAGTTGGCTGAGTGAATTGCTGAAAATAATGCTGAAAGGCAGTGGCAGATCTGTGGAAAGACTTGAATATTGTGTGCTCCAGCCCATGCTGCTTTCAATAACACCAGTGCTGGATGACTGAATATATTCAGAAATTATTGCTCTGTATGTCCCCTTACAGTTTAGGGTACCACAAGACCTGACATGGCACAGGAGCTGCGTTCCCCTTGGAACTGAAGGTAGGAACAGCATGCACAGAACAGGTACAGCCATGTCAATAAGGAAGAACTGGCATTAATGTATTTTGTTTATTGCCCATTAATTTTAAGGAGTGCTGATACACTTGTCTGTTTTCAGTAGTCCAATTGCTACTATCATAACAGGAAGTAAATATTGGCCACTGCCTTGGGAACACATTGGATCACAAGCGGTTTGTGGCAGAAGTTGTCTTTTTGCTCGGCACCTGATGAGATGAGGCCTTATTTCTGACTGGGGAACAAGAGTTCGAAGGTTGCCTGTCACATGTCCTCTCCTGCTCCAAGATAAAGCTGGCAGGTGGAGCCAGGCAGGTGGCCCAGACCGGATGGCAGGGCCCAAGGGCGAGCTGCTGCCATTTGTGAGGTATTCTGAGCACAACAGGGAGGTTCAGGAAGAGCTAAGTGTCTGAAACAACATAAGCACAGTATTTCTTGCTCTTCTCCTGGAGAATAGGTACTCAGCACAGTTTTACTTCTTAGCTCTGAAAAATCAAACTTTCAGAATCACCACCATGTCCAGTTGTTCTTTGTTTTACCAGCAGTTAATAATTTATGTAAATTCTAAGAGGATACAAGATAATCTGCTGTTTGCAATCCAAATTTATGGTCAGGTTTTGTTGGTGCTGGCTGGACTGTGGCATTGAAGTGGAGATGGAGTGTTCTACTCATCTGGTATTTGTGATGATGTAAGAGGCACCTCTTAATCCCACATGGATGGATCTCACCTACTCAGTATGGATACTAGTTGGATGTGCAAGGGATTAGTGGTGGGCTGTTGAGCTTCCAGAGCCATCTAGAAGTTTTTTGTGCTGGCCTTCTTGAGACAATATGATAACCAGATATGGCTTAAGGAGTCTCCCAGCCCTTGGAGCACTCATATCTTGTTTGAGTTGCAAAGAGGCTGGAGAGGGATTGTTGTTGAGTCCTAATGACTCCTAGCCTAGTAAAGAGATGCTAATGACCATGGAAAAGTAGGATGCAGTGGCACTGCCAAAGGTTCTCCCAATTAATGGTGCTATTGTTTGACATGCCAGAGGTGCTTCATGAGTTACTTCGTGTGATAGGGAAACAAAGACTTGAATATCTTGAGAATGGCTCTTGAGGACTTGTTAGGTGACTCACCTACATCTGGCATTCATCCAGGTAAGTCAGGCTCTAGGGCAGGTGTCCATGTTGAAGTGTAACCTGAACCATTTGCTGCCCAGCTCTAATCTCTCATAAAAACCAAAGGAGCTTTACTGAGCAAGCCTAGGATTGTCTGGAGTTGGGATGAGGCCAGAGCAAGTTGAAATCCTGTCTTCTGGCCTCTCTGACTTGAGCTGCTTTCCTGGTGTCTGAACACTGGATCTCACCTGGCAATTGAGCTATTTACTGTAATTCCAGCAGTCCCAGACTGCCATGGAACATCCCTCAAAACTGAGGGACTCCTGCACATGTTAAATCTGAGCTATGGAGGTGCTGTCATGGCAGGGAAAAACACCATTTGGGCAAAATGGACACAGTATTTTTTGCAGTAGATATACAGATGGTATTTTATCCTTTGCTGGCTTTGTGAGAACTTTTTAGAATAATCTAAAATAGCTGAAGTCTCTCTTGAGCTTTAGCCCTTCAGGTTTGTTCTTGTTGAGCTTGGGAGGTCTGGTTAGTGAGAGTGTGGGGATGGAAGACTGGATGGAATACTGATTACTACCTTCTGATTACATCCATAATCATTCCCACGTTGTTTGGAAGTAAAAGCCTGGATTATGACAATTTTCTTGTCTGGGAGAACAAGATCTAATTCTTTGTTCTTGAGTGAGGTTCCCCTGCTGTCCCATGGACACACACAGCTCTGACCTAGAGATGTGGCTGCATTAATTTGTAATCTTCTGTGGCCTGTTGGAGCCTCTCCACCTGTAGGCCTTTGGTGAATGATGGAGGGAGAATCACAGAACTGGTCAGGTTGGGAGGGACCACAGTGAGGCATCTGGTCCAAACTCTCTTCTCAAGCAGGGTCATCCCAGAGCATGTGGCACAGGATTGTGTCCAGACAGTTGTGGAATATCTCCAGCGAGAGAGACTCCACACCTTCTCTGGACAATCTGTTCCAGTGCTTGGTGATCCAGCGGCATCCCCGGGCGGGAAAACCCCAACCGGACGAGTTGTTTTGGGGCAGGCGCTCCCGGCGCTCCGGGGCCGGGTCAGCATCCCGGGACCCGGCGGGAGCGGGGCCGGCAGAGCCGCGCTGAGGCCGCACGGGGGNGAATATCTCCAGCGAGAGAGACTCCACACCTTCTCTGGACAATCTGTTCCAGTGCTTGGTGATCCAGCGGCATCCCCGGGCGGGAAAACCCCAACCGGACGAGTTGTTTTGGGGCAGGCGCTCCCGGCGCTCCGGGGCCGGGTCAGCATCCCGGGACCCGGCGGGAGCGGGGCCGGCAGAGCCGCGCTGAGGCCGCACGGGGGCGCCGCCCGCCCGCGGACGCGGCGGTGGCGGCGGGACAAAGAGAGCGCCGGGCCCGGCACCGCCCCGGGCGGGGACACGGGACACGGGCTGGAG
>VZTT01004801.1:6447-29471 GCA_013400855.1 Buphagus erythrorhynchus | reverse complement strand
TTTTTTCCCCCAAGAGCTAATGAACGCGATGCTTTTGGGCAGGATCCCATCAGTTGCTTTGCCGGGCCGGGGAGGGAAATCACTTGTGCTTTCGTTCCCCTCTTTGATCCCAGCCAGTATGTAAAAGAATTGCAATTACACTTAAGCAGCACCTTTTACCCCACAGCGTCCAAATTCAAATACAAACCTGAAGATCAGCTTCTGCCTTTTTTTTTTTTTTTTTTTTTTTTTTNGCTCCCGAAGAAACTTCTCGGGTGGGCGCGCTGGCTTTTCCCCGATCTTCCCTCTGCGATCTCCCTTTTGTCGGTTGTACGGGCTCAAGTCCCCTGGGTGGCAGCCCGAGCTACTCATTCATCATCGTAACAACCGTTTAGTGTAAAATTAACAACAACTTAACTACTACAGCAATAAACATGGTCCTGCATTACCACAGATTGATGAGGATTACTTAGTTACAATCAGCTGGGGCACAGACAGGAGGGGAGAAAGGCTGCCAAATCAATAGCTTTCCCAAAGTTTAAAACTTAATCTCCTCCCTTTAGTGTTGCTGATGCTCGGGGGCTTGTTTGTGGCTGGGTTGGGAGGAGAAAAAGGGATGGAGGGGAATTTCCTTCCCCCATCCACCCGGAAAGCTGGCACTTAGTATTTGCTTTGTGGGAAGATGAGGACAAAGTCCTCTGCGTGCATCTGTTCGTACACCTGATTTCTTCGGCTTTTATCTTGAAAAGGGTCCGATTGGTTGATTATCTAAATATATTTTGCCTTTAATTCCTTCACTGTCTAAATTCGCAGCTTAACCTTCTAAAAGGCAGCAGAGGACCCCTAAACGAGCTGCCAATCGATCCCGAAACAACAGTGCATGAGAAAGAGGGAGCTCTCAAGCAAATCGGTCCTCGCTCCCACTAACACAATGTCCAGGTTTATCTGGCTCTCGTTCCCCGTGTAAACTCGGAAGCGTTCATCACAAGAAACAAAAGGACAAGGCAAAAACAGCTAAGTGCACCTAGAGCTGCATCCAAACAAAAGGAGAGAAAGCCTAAACAATCCCAAGGTTTTCTATTTCTTCCTGAGCCAAGTAATCCCTTTGATTACATCTAATACCTGCCAAAACCCAGATGGTATGCCCACCCATCTCACAGTGTGATAATGCCACATTGTGAAATCTACCCATTAATATTAATTGTCAGCTAGAGAATCTGTCTGAACTACTAAAGCTCGAGGTTGCCTTGAAAAAGCAGGGCATGATTTAGCAGGGATTTAAAGATAATTCTTATTCTTTCGTTCTCTATCTCGCATATGTAGAATGTTAAACAACAGGCCTAGAATGTGATTCCAATTTCTGCCTCTCACAAATCTGATCTTAAACCAGTGTGTTCTTGGGGTCTCCGCCTGGTGACCAAAATATTACCTTAAATTGCTGTGGGTGTGCAGGCTCCACACAGGTACACCCTGCTGCCCTGACTGAATCCCAACTCCTTGCTCAAGACAGACGTACCCTACTGAGCACATGTGACTTCTCCTCTTTCTTGCCATTGCTTCCCAAATACCCTCATCATGATGGACTTGGTACTCCTTGAGAATTACTAAATAAGTATTTTGGAAACGTTTTTTTTGGTACACATTGCAAACTCTGTGGTTGGACATGGTGGGGAAAGAGAGAAAATGAGTATATAAAGATGGTGCTGCAGTGGAGCTGCCCTCCTCAAATTTTGAGGAACTACAGCTGGAATTGGGACATAAAGGTCCTTGAATCCTCTGAAAAGAGAGAAAGAGAAGTGTGAATGAGAGAAGGTAGGATGAATGTGTATGTTCCTCATCCTGTTAGCTCTTGCCAGCTCCTCTCATGCCCTGTTTTCAGAATAATACTAATCGTTACTCGTTACAATGCCTGGCTTTTGTCATTCATCTGTAGGCCAGTTTTAAACTGATTGTGGCTCTGTTGACATGCAAAAAAGCAACCATAGGGTCCTGCTGTGCCCCACAGAGGCAGGTCCTGGTCTGGACAGCACTGAACTGTCCAGGAAAGCAGTAATCAATTTTGATATGTGTTGTTCTCAAAACGGCAGCAGCTCATGGCCTGTCACTAGATATGCCCAATTTCACATGGATGAGGGGTGAGCTCTAAACGTTGGGCCTGAAGACAAAAACATTTGTGTTTTAATCCCTAGTCAAGCTGTTCTGTTGCTAATCTCTACCATAAATGCTCTGTGTATGAGTGGCTCAAAGTAAGCTGGCACTTCTAGAATAGAGTGAAAAACCTATGCAAACAAGACCGTGGCAAAGCTACCGAGGCCTGGAAATTCAGGTTCCGAGGTCTGCTATTCCATCCTTCCCTCATTCCTTTACATCTGGCTATTCTGCAGCAATTTAGGCAATAAGACTCTTTGAAATGGGAACAGTCAGGCATATAAATATATGAATATGTAAATCAGATTTGTATTATCAGAGGTTCATATCAGTACAGGCGTGCATGAAGATGTGCTGCTTTCTTTGTCGTTTTTTCTTCCCACCAAAATCCTTTGTGGCTCCTTTGTCTCCTTGCAGTGGGACCTGGTTCTCTTGGGATTTTACCAGAAGAGCTTTTTGGTAATTTTTTGACCTTAGAAAGGTCTGAACTGTGCTTACCCTGAAAGCACCTTGGCCTGGGCTTTAGAGAATGCCTGAAAATCTGCATGGCTTTCCCAGGCAGCTGCCACCACCCCCTCCAGCAGCTCTTGTGTCACGGGCAGCCAGCCTGGGCCTGCTCTGGTTACTTTCGCATCCTCTCCCCGGGATCAGCTGAGCGACACCAGGAAGAGAGAGATGTGAAATAAAAAGTGGAACAAAGGACCCTTTTCCTGCCACTGCTGAAGCTGATGGCCAGTGTCCTGCTGACTTCAGCAACACCAGTGTTGATAAGAATAGGCCTGTCCTAAGCTCACTGTTGTGCCTGCTGCTCGCGTGGACTTCTCCTGAGTTACAACGTGTGTGCACATGCACGGTGAGGGGAAATGTACAGTTTTTGGCAATTGAAAGTTTAATCAAAAGGCCACTTTTCCCATCTGTTATTTTTGGGCCCAGCCTCCCGAGGGTCAGCTTGATAACATTTCATGCTGCTTCTAATCAATTTTATACCAGGAAGCAGTGTGAGAGCTGACTACCAGAGAGCTGGAGTGGCATGGAGCTCAGCACTGGGAACATAGCTGGAAAAATATGTTGGGGATTTTGGGGCATAAACAAATGTTTCCTAATCTGGACTGCAACTCTGTCAGGCATGTACTGACAAGCAGATGTCGATTGGAGCTGAAAACCAGCAGGTTCTACTACAGTGTAACCTGTAAATCCACATCTTGACAGGCATGTTGTGGTACGCAGAGCTGTAGTCTCTGAGAAATAAGGTAACACAGGAATCAGATCATGGAATCAAATAGAGTGATTATCACTGCCTTTTTTGCTTTGTATAGACAAAGCAAGCAGGTAGTAGTTTGTACTCATTATATTCTATATGACTGTTTAGATCACTTGATTTTTTTGGAGTTTGCAGCCTTGGAGGTTTAAATGATTCGAAGACACAGGCCTTTTTTGTTGTCTGTTTCTCCTCTATGTCCATTCCATCCTGCGATTGTCTCTTCCACGACTGGACAAACACAGATAGGCATATATAACTCCTGGGGGCTCTGTTCCTTGCTCCACACACCTTGTAGGCAACCACAAGGGAGCCATATATAAGAGGAAGAAGAACTAAGAGTACTGGGGTCAGAGCTGGAGCAAGACTTCTCAGCAGGGTTGGCAAGACTGAATTTTGCTGTCTCAGCTGTGAGAGCTTGGGATCAGGCTCGGTGACCTTGGAACTGTCAGAGTTTAGAAGTTGGGGAAAGATTGCAGCTGCCAGAAGGGAGCTGCTTTTCCAACCTCGGCTGTAGCAGTAACCCTGGTTTCGAGGGACTTGACAGACTCTGACTGGTTGTTGTTGTAGTCAGCTGCTGCTCCTGTCCCTTGAAGTACAGGAACCTTTATTTATCTGGAAGACCCTTAAAATATCAGGCAGAATCTGCAGCAGTACGGTTGAGCCTGGTGCTTGTGCTCTGCTGTGTGCTTTTGGCAATGAGAAACTTCAATTTTCAGGGACTTCTAGCATGTTTGTAGGCAGAAAATGCCAACAGCCCAGCTCTGTGGGCTGCACTGACCTCTGCTTTTCAAGCAGATCATCCCTATGTGGTTCTCAGTAGCACCTATGGACTTGTGAGCCAAAGAAACCCAATTAAAATAACACCACGTAGTTTGCATTGCATGCAGCTGTGGCTCTTCCTGTGCCCAGGGCTGGTGCTTCTGACCAACAGTTGTTACTTTCTGTGGACAGGTTTCACTCAGCACAGGCAGAGCACTCAGGGGTGGTTACTGCCTGCATCAGCAGTGTGGGATCTGCAGGATGCTGAGTGCCTGACTTGATCCCAAAGCTCGCTTTTGGGATAAGGAATGAGCATCTTGAGGAGGTAATAGTGGGGCAGTTTGGGATGGAGTGTGCCCTGTTTTTATCTGTTTCGAAAATAAACAGTCTAATCTCATAGGGAATAGGTGAAATATTAATTTTAATTTCAGCATGCAAACACTGCTCACAGCAGTGTATCTGAGGAGCGTTATCATTGTAGCCCACCCTGGAGGGTGGCTCTTTAGTGATGCAAATAGAGTTCTGATGGTTCGGGCTTTTCTCAGTGTAAGGAATAAAGCTGGGAGCGAGCATCGAGCATCGTCTTCCAGCATTTCAGCTGCTTCGGTGCCAAGGATTAGACCAAACTTAACCTTCATCAGCAGTTTAATCTAATGGTGTGGTTGTGCAGCTGATTTAAATCAGCGCTGTACTGGGTTGCTCTTCTCCGCCCTGCAGCTGCGTGCTCTGTTCTGCTGCTGCTGCTCCTCTCCCCTCGCTCGTTCCGTGCACTTTGCTAAACCAGCAAAAACCCTCTCGGCAAAAGGGAGCAAATATTTTTGCACCCTGGTAGCTCACTGCTGCTGGGAAGAGTGTTCCTACACACAAGTGGTGTGGTGCTAATCCTGTGCACGATGGACTTTACCTGCCTGGGAAATCTCAGCTTTCCTAGGGAGATTCCCAGAGGATTCCCTGAGACAGGCCTTGGTGACTTGCCCAAATTGCAAAGACAGCCAGTGGCAGAGCCAAGATCCCAAACTAACAGCAGAGGAACAAAACCTCGTTCTTTTTGTAGTTTAAATCAGAGATTCATTTTGATAAATAGAAGCTAAAAGGGAACTCGATGCACTTTAGAATAATGGTACTCAGAAAGCAACATCCTGGACTAAGGTTTTTTTTTTCCAAGCACCTTTTTGTTCGGGTTAAGGTACAACAGAAAACCACAAAACGGAGCCTTTTAGGCAGTGGGAAAGGATGCAATTCTCCTGAACTTCCACTGGGCTCCTCTGCTGTTACAGTCAACAGAAGCATCAATTAAACGCTTCCTGGTCTGAACCGAGCTTGCTTCCAGTCGAGATTCCAGCCTGTGGACTCGGTATTGTTTCTGTCCAGAGGTCTGTATTACCAAAACTGACAGGTGTCACAGGGGTTATTCTGTTCTTTGCACTATTTTGAATTTTTTAAAAATCCTGAAATATTAAAAATATCTGAGAAGAAAAGGTGTTTGTAAGATACTGGAAATCCTATTACGTGGCACCGTTCTGTTTTCCAGGCTGTCCAGATGATAGGTTATGGATGATATTGAAGCTCAGAATCATACAATGACTATTGTGTTAGACTTATACAATGAATACAGCGCCCCACAGTTGAACCAGGTTCCTTTTCCTATTAATGTTTATTTTCTGTCAAAGTGAAACAAGACCTCAATTTTATATATTCTCTCTATATAAATATTTCTCTACTTTTTCAAGTGCTCATAAAAAATGTGACAAGATGTCCACCGAGGTCACAAATGTAAGCATAAATAGCTGCAATTTAACATCAGTAGTTAGCAAACAAGATACCCTCGAGGTAAAGAGGCTGATAAAAAGAGGGCAGCGATGCATTAAAGATGCATTATTTGGGGGTCTATGGATATAATTTAGGCTTCACAACAAGGTCAGACTGATTTAATTCTCTCTGCAAAGGTCAGTCCAAGGCCTGGCTGTACTAACCCCTGTGCTCTCCATCTGTCTGCACGCCAAGGCAGACACTTTCAATAGGTGATTGTGTGCTCATGACTGGATGAGAACACATTGAAATTACCTCCAGGTCCAGGCCTCCAAATGCGTTTACTTGGAGCCACCGCTGACCCTGGAGTAGCTGGTACCTCTGGAACTTTGCACTCGGCTGCAGCTTTGAAGTGTTGAGGAGAACATCTGATATTGGTGTTTTCCTAATGTTGTAAATGCCCGGGAGTATTCGCCTTCATAAATGTTACCGCAGTGTCATAAACGCTTTATGCAGGTTTATTCTGTGACCCTTGAAACGTGAGTTCTTTCCAGCACTGGCAGAAGTATAATATAAAGTGAAAAACCCCAAACCGTTCCAATACTTTCTCCAAAATGAGGAAAAATGAAGAAACTGGTGTTTGTGGACATCTTTATTTAATAGTCCAGGTTTTTAAAAAATCTTCCTCCATAAGCAAGGGATTCTTTAAAAATAATTGACAGGACAAAATAAATATGCCATGTCCCAGTATCTGTTAGTCATTTTCTTGCTACTTTTTTCACTTGATGCTAAACGTTTCTGAATTCTCTTTTCATTTTTGAAGTAGGAAACAGGTTTATTAATCTAAATGCAGCAACTAGAGAAAATGAGGCCAGTGAATGATTTGAGTTTTCAATAGATATTTAGCTCACTGAAATAGTCACACACAGCAAACAGCACTTGCTTTCATGAAAAAAAAAAAAAGACACATAAGATTAGTGGAAGGTATGCTTAATTTTAAAAATGTAAGAGACCTTATTTTTACCTGTAAGGATATGAGGATATGAACAGATACTGCTTTTATTGTAGGCCAAAGCATAAAGGTAAAATGATATAAAATGGCATGAAATTATTGTTGTACTATGCTAACAACCAAACCAAACAAAAAAAAAAAAAACCCTCCACACAGTGCTCTTTCCCAGACACTGTAAGTATTCCTTGAGTAAAATACCTATGCACATCTGGTTTCAGTGCTTATTTTACATTTGTAAAGTAAACAGTTTCAAAAGGAAAAAAAAATGGGTGAATCTGGTTGGGAACCAACAAAATTAAAATCAGGAATTCAGATGTTAGGATTCAGCTCTCCACAAAGTAGCTCGTCCTGCGTTGCTCAAGCCTGCCTACTGTAAAGTCACCTAAAAAGAGAACTGCAAGAGCAATAATACAGATCACAACAGAGTAAATTAAAGGCAGATTTTCAGATTTCTGCCTGTCTTCCTTAGGTTAAATAATGTCCTTGGTAAACAAATTCTGATCTTAAATGATAAAGACTTTTTGTTCCAGGTATCTTACGAAATCGCCTCTTGCTCTTGTGCACGATGTGTGCTGATGAATTAGAGATAGTATTTGGCTCTTGAGGCTGTTTCATGGCTCTGCTTTTCTAAGTTTGAAGAAGGCAGAGAGAGAATCTGTGCAGAGATCACAAAAATAAAATAATAATAAAAAAAAGGGTGGTAACTTGTAGAATCCTTTTTCTGGCTCTTTTTTTAGGGCATGTGGTGCCTGACCCCTTGTCCTCATGCACACACTCCCATTTCCAGTGGCCAGCTCACCTTTTCACTTGGTCCAAGGGTTGCTGGAACACCTCTTCTGCTGGAAGGTGTGCAGGTGTGCTTGGATTAGCCACAGGGAATCCTTGGAGAGTGAGTGGCAGAGGAAGTCACTCTCCTGTGATATAAACTCACAGCCTCTGTGGATCCTGTCTCCTGCTCTCTGGAGGAGCTGGGCTGTGAACTTGGGCTCTTTTCACAGAGTGGGTATTTTTATAGTAGTTACTATTTGTGGTATTGTATTAGGAGTATTAAGGTATTCATTACACCGACTGTTTGCTTTAAAATACTTTGTGGGTGAGCTTTTATTGCTCAGGAATGGCACCAGATGGACAGTCCTGAGGATCAAAGTCCTCACGCTATCTGCAGATCATGGCACAAGCAGTGGCACATTCAGTTCTTCCTCTTCTGTCTTCCTCCACCACCAGCCTGACAATTCAGGAGGAAAAGGGCACTCCAGAGAAACCAACATCAGGGTCACCTGTTGAGGTGACAGATTTGAGACACATTTGTTGTAACTCTGTGGTGCCTTTCCCAGAGGATGCCTGGGATTTGCTGTTTGCAGCCTCTTAGTGCACTCTTCCTGGAAGCTGGGGCAATTTTTGAAGCAGTTGCTCTCTGTTGCATGAATCCACACTGAATAGGCTTTACAATATTTATATCTCCAGCACCTGGAGCTGTGATTTACCTTTTTAAATTTGTTTTATCCCCTCAATTAGGGAAGGGACACAATTTTCAATAGGGATTGAACTAGTAATGTCCATCCTTGTGTCAATAATGGAAGCCATTCACACAGAACAAAATAACCTGTTGTGCCTGGAAGTCCTTGTCCTTTGTTTGCATCTCATTTGGAGCACTGCTTATCACTTTCCACCCTAAAATCTGTCTGGCTTCTTGCTTTCCTGAAAAGCTGAGCCCAGGGTGGGCTGAAAAAGCTGCCAACGCTGACAGCTCTCTGGAATTGTACTCATCTACCTGGCTGACACTGTTTTCCAGAAAGCCTTTGCAGGATCTAGATCTTAGGCTAGGATGGCTTAGACTTAAGTGGAAACTCTAACATGACAGTATTGACAACTTCCACCCTAGGGTGGTGTTCTGCTGTGGCAGCTTCTTCCTTGGGGAAGGACCACTCGAAGTACAGCGCTGCTTCTCGTGCTTTGCTTATGTTCTGCACACTCAAAAAGGAAAGCAAAAAGCAAATCTGGAAGTCTCATAAAAACATATTATTTTCCTCCTCATAGCAGTGAGTGCTGATCTGACCTCACACTGCACTCTCAGGGGCTGCAGGTGTTCAAGGGTTCAGGCTCTCCTGGTCTCCAAGCACACATTTTGCTCTCTGAAACAGAAAAATCCCGTGCCTCAAAAATGGGAGCTGCTTTTTGATTGTGCGCTTGTCGCATTTTTTCACGTGTGAGACACGACATGCTCTGTCAAGCCACCGTATTCAAACTTCCCCTAATATATTTCATTTTTATTAGCGACAGAGGACAGGTGATTTGAATCTTAATCCTAGGGGGTGATGTGTGTGTGAGGTGTAGAACACCTAGGCGTGCGCTGTGGTGCAGCTATTGCAACCAGCTCACATGCTTTGCATATCAATCTCGAGGCTTTTGCTGTGCCCAGCTTTTCTAGGGGGATCATTTGGTGGAAATTAAAATATGAGGGGTGCAGGCTACTTTACACCATTGTATTTCTCTTTCTTACTGTTAAGTTTTTGATTCCTCTTTTCCCTTACTGCGTATTTATACTCCTGCCAAGTTCCAAAGGAGCAAAAAGCTGCTCCTTGTATTATTATTAAGTGATGCTTTCAACAAGTCAGGCTTTCAGAGAGGAGAAAGCATCAGGCAGGCAGGTGAAGACAATTTCTGCATTGCAGAATTACTGTCTTACATGTGCTCGTCCTTTGGGATGGAACTTAACAATTCACAGCTCTCTTGTCCTCCTGCTCCTTGCAAAACTCACTCCAAGCCAAGATCTTCCAGTTTGCCTCCATTTGGTTGGAATGGCTCCCTGACTCCAGGAACTCTCTCCTCTCCAATCCACAGGTTGTAGGGGCAGTGTTTGGGGCAGGATAGCTAAGCTGCTCTTAGGCAAGAAACAGGACAAACAGGTTAAAAAAAGTCTGCATTCCCGGGTGGATAAAGCTGAAGGAAAGCTAAGAAATCACCCTGGCTAGGCAGAAAACAAGAAGATGTTATTTTGTCCTTTCTGTTGTAGTGTTTGTGTGGAGCAGCAGCTGCCAGCACGGATGGTTTCCCTAAGTGCTCGCAGGGAGTCCTGCTCCCGGCAGAGACCAGGGCAGGCACTGCCCTGCTGCAGGGCCTTTCTCCTGGGACAGGCAGAGGCCTCCCGTGCTCCGAGCCGAGTTCATGGCCTTGCCCCCACAGCTCTGGGCAAGGTCACTGTTTGCAGGCGCTGCAGGAATGTGCTTTTGGCGCTGGCAAAGCTCAACACCAGAGGAAGCAGTCCCAAGTGCTTCCTCGGGTTTTCCCTGCAAAAAGAGGGCTGGGGGAGGAGAGAAGACAAAGACAAATTTCTTTTGTGATGGACAGGAGTGATGCAAAGCTCTGCGTGAAAGCTGGGTAACACGAACCCTTCCCTCTTCCCCTCCCACACAGGGACCCAGAACAAGTTGTGTACGCTGCTTTACCTGTATTTTGATGTCTCAAGGCACGCACGGACCTCAGGGTAGCCCTATATCAGGGCAGCGGCATCAAATTTTTAATCCCTGAAATTAAAAAGGCCATTTTACCTAATAGGGGAAAAAACACCTTGGGACATTTGCAGAGAGTTAAAAGAAACAGTGTGTAACAGTGTGGACAAAGTCCTGACCTGAAGCACAATGAACTGCACCAACGCCTTTGGTACAGCTACAAGTTTATAGTGTTCTGGAGTGTTGTTTATGTTACTATAAAAAAAGGTGAGAAAATATATTCAGTTACTTTCTGTTTCTCACCATTAAGCAGATGGCAATTCATAGCTCAAACTGTTTTTTAAGCCATTTCACATTTTACTAATAAGTACAATATGCTTTTCAACAACAAGCCGTGCTCAGGCACTCCTGCAGAGGTTATGTGGCTGCTCAGGTAGCTCAGAAATCAGAGACTTTAGGAATCCTGTTGCATTGTAGTGGCAAAGATTTTCTGGTCGTGTCTCACGTGGTGGAAAACACAAGCTGAAGCCTCACCTCTCCCACTTGTTTCAAATTATTTCTAATTTTTCAGGCCACAAATAATAGTGCAGTTACCTGAACTGCCTCAGTCTGCGATTGTTTCTACCAGCTATGTTCGTGGTAGAACAAACCACACTTTTTAAGGAGCTGAACATTCTTTGCGTTCTGAGTGTATAATAATTGGTGGAGATGGCCACTGGGAAAGGAGAAAACATTGAGCAGTTCTGTTCCAGGAAGTTTTGGTGCTTTAGAATGAAAGCTGTTAATATTGCACACACTGGAAAATTCTCACCATTACATCCGTGGTTTTCTCAAAACCTGTTAAATTTTATGAGAGAAGAAATAAGGAAGAGTGGGTTTTATTATTAATTGACACTCATTTTTAGCTGGCATGTGGTGGCAAGTCCTCCAAACAAACCCGAGGCACAGATTAGAGCTGAAAGTTTTGGAAATGTTCTAAATCTTTGTAGTATTGCAGAGAGGAAGTGTAATATTAAACTGACAAATTGAATATATCTATTTTTTTCAATGTAATTCACAGTTTCTTCCTATTATTTTTTACTACCCACGGAGATAAAGCAAAACAAATTCCTCAAAACAGAGAGGAATATATTTCCAGATACCTTTTCCTATTAAGTAATACATCTCTCTCATACATATGTACTGTCAAATATCTATCCATTCCTTTTCCACACTGCGTCTCCAGCCAGAAGTGTTGGCTATGCAAATATTGCAGAACCGACTCTTAACATATGTGCTGTGTGCCTGGCTACAGCTACACGGGAAACTCTAGGTAATAATTAGAGTCTGCATATATTATCTTGCAATTATAATTTTACATAATCGGTTATGTAATCTCGAGGCTGGTATGCGGTGAGAAACTGTGGTTACGTCAGAAATTCTTCGGAAGAAAAATAAAATTATTGACTGTAAGTGCACGTCCTAGCGAGGAAGGAGGGCAGAGGGATGGCGCAGCACGGAGTCTCTCGGCGGTGAAAGCCACGCTGGCTCTCGCCGAGGAGGTGGGATTCGCCCCCCCAGGAGCGAGCAGCAGCATCCCGGCGCTTCCAGGGGCATCCCGGCGGCTCCGGGGCGGGGGGGGGAGCGGGGAAGGGGACAAGAAAACGGAGCAGAAGTGGGAAGGTGACAAAGTGTGTTGTAGGAGTCTGAGCTCGTTCCCAGCTACTGACACGCTCGCGGAGAGGAGCGGGATGCGGAGCTGGGGCCGCGGGCTCGGGTCCGCTGCGAGCCGCGGATCGAGCCGAGCCCCTCCGCCCCTTCCTTCCCTCGGGGGCTACGGCAGCGGCATCCAACAGCGCCCGTCCGAGCGGCTGCACCGCCCGCAAGGGCCGGGGGTGTGCGGGTGAAGCCCCGAGAAATGAAAAAAATAACCCAGGCACGCAGGGAAAACAACGGGCTGATAAATAAACCACAAAGTGAATCAGATGAAATTGCCAGGCGTTCGCTCCCGATAAACAGCAAGCTTTATAATATCCAGGTGTTGGGGAAAGCTGTTGTCTTATAGTTTATAAATCCCTGCTGGTGGGAGGGAGGGTGAGAATCTTTGGAGGTGAATGAAATATCAAATCACGAGGCTGTATGTAGATTTATGATTGCATAAGAGCCTCAATCATTTCCATATATTGAAATGTGCTGTCCTTTCCACGACTGCCCAGCCCTTGGAGGGAGAGAGACGCTCGATTCCGCCTTGATCAATGCTGACTGTGAAGCAAGGAGGAGGAGAAGGGGGGGACCAGGCTGGCACCAGATGGAGCAGGGTCTAGGGAAAGGTCAAGGTTAGCTCAGGCTGCTATTGAATCGGTTGCAGCCTCACAGATAGATCTCTGCCTCCGAGGCACCCACTGGGGCTTCTCAGAATCAAATCTAATAGAAAAGGCAGTCACAGAATGAAATCGCTTCATCTGAATGCTAAAATTGTTATTAGGCTACATTAGAGAGATACCGGGCACATGATTACCAAAAAAGGAAGCATGCCTAGCAGTTTGCGACTGAAATAAAAGCTGTGAATATGTTGATACCATCGGCGATGTGCAAAGATAATAGATAACAGGAGAGAGGGGCAGGCAGAGACGCGTGTGTGTAACGAACAGATTAACATATTGATGCGGATGTGTGTATCCCTATGAAATTATCCCTGCGCGTCGCCGTGGTGTGTTTGGACGTACGCAGAGAGGAATGCTCGGATTCCTGCGTGTCCTGCAGTGGCCGTGGTCCTCAGCACTCCCAGGACATTTGGTAATTGATTTGGACCGCAGTTATGGGTTGAGAAGCAGGAGCCCACTCAGAGGAGAGGTTTGGTGGTGGCTCCTTGCAGAACCCCACCTGCAGAGCCACCCTCAGCTCGTGTTGCGGTGGTTGCTGCCACTTTGATTTTTGATTTCAAGTCCTCCTGGAGGCACAAGGCTCAGACATTGTTTAAGACCGCTCATTTTCTGGCTCATCCCAGGCAAAACTCCGAAGTAATGTCATTATGTCCACGCACATGTGCAGCCACCCCACATCCCGGACACAGGAGCACGATGTGAGCGCACACATACGCGTTTGGAGCAGCGGTGCTGTCAGCTGGCTTACAGAGATCAAAGTAAGGCTCTTCCCAGTTACCAGCTCCTCCACGTTACCAATTCCTTAACCTACAGCACAGCCATGTCTTAAAGAAGGATTTAGTCTTGTAAAATAAATGCTGGCTACACTAGATTAAACATGATGACTGCACTCTAAGGGTTAATAAATTTAGAATTAACAGATCATCCCAGCTTGATACAGCTACTATAGATGATTTAATATGCAGCCTAAGCAGGTTGACAGTCAGCTCACAGATGCAGATAAGATCAAACAGTCTCTTGATTCAATAGATTGAATGGTTGTACTGAGTGTCTAGAAGGTGAGTGACAGTACGTATATGGCAGGGGTTCTGGTAAAGAAGGGCTTCGATTCCCCACTGCTGTGCACTGCACTGGTTTTCCTTTTCTAGCAGTCAACCTTTTTCAACAATCAAACCCGGAGTTAACATGAAAAAAATTGTCTCAAATATAGTTCAGGAGAGTTATTTGAAGTTTTCAGTAATGAAAAGCTGCACGCTTTAATGGTAATCACCATTACTATCGCTAGTCTGCACTTCAGATTCCTTTTCCACGGACAAGGCCGTTGCCACCCACTCCATCCCACAGGGAGTCTCAGCTGTCCACAGGCTCTGTCTGTCTGTCCACACCAGTCTCCTTCCCTGGCAGACCTAAATTCACAGGAAGGAGCTATTTTGGAGGCCAAACAAGGACACCTTGCCCCAGACAGCCCCTGGGACTTAGTGAGTGCAGCCTTATCCTAACGTGATTCGTCGTCCAGAGGCTTTGGCTGCAGGAAACCTCAATGGATGCAGAGTGACAAAGACAATTCCCCCGGAATGGAGCTTCTTTCTTAGCTCTTTTGCTTTTCTGGCTTAAAAGTTAATGTCTGTAGTAACTCTTCTGTGGTTTATGTTTTCCTTTTTTGCTCTCCTGTCCTATTTAAACAGGAATGTAAAACAGTCCTCATGGAGGCTGGTGAGCAATGGGATGACAGAGTGATCTCTAACAATTTTATTATTTGATCAAGAGTAAAAGCTCCACCTGAACCATTAGATTTTACAATATGAATATGTTTCCAGGCAATTTTAAAAACGCATATTATGCATTCAATAGACCCTCACAGGTCTGAATTGTGTCTTATTGTATTATATGGGGCCACCACCATACTGCTAGGGATATTTGTGCTAGAGTTACTGCACATCTGAATGCTTATAAATTAGCTGTATGGTTTACTTTGGTGGGGTTTAAAAATATTCCCATGGTTTTGATGAATGCCCTGCAGAAGGCTGGTTTGATGAGCAGTGCTGCTTTCAATCTGCCAGCAGAGCAAACCCAGAACCCACCTGAGATCTGTTTCTTTGTGATTCTTAAAAATGGGCTCAGGTACTTTTGCAAATGCTTACCTGTGAATTATAGTTTCGTTTTAATTTAGAAACCAGTGGCTCCCTTTCCATCCCTCAAATGCTGAGTTAGAAAAGAGAGGGCCTGGATGTGTGCTTTGGATACAGATGCACATGGGAGTGCCCAGAGATTTTCCTGAGCAGGTCTGCGATGCCACTCAGGTTTAAGGCAGTCTTTTTCCTGCTCCATGCCTAGAAGCACCTCTCAGGTGAGCTGATGGAGGCAAATCATCTCTAAAAATCTTCATCTTCTAATTAGACACAGGCGACATCAAACTGCCAGCGCTTCTCAGGGCGAAGGAAGAGCACTCAGATACCCCTTGCAAAAGAAATGCCCGAGCAGAAGAGCCCAGGAGCAGGCTGTAGAAGGCCGTGTGAGGCAGCGTGGAGCTGGGAGGGCTCGGGGGACCCGCGGGGCTCGCAGGAGCGCTGTCCCCCTCGGGGCCGGGGGGACTCGGGCGCGGAGGGACCGCCGCGCCCCCCGGATGCCCCCGCGGCGGCGGCGCCGCTTCCCAAGGCGGAACCAGCGAAACCAGTTATCTGGCAGCAATTTGCATATTGATGGTGCCTCCTGCCGTTCTCCCTGATTGCTTTACAGGAAGGAAAGGTAACAGGAAAACACAGAACCCCCCCTCTCAAAAATGGCAAAGGGGCTTCTACGTGCACGGGGGCTTTGATGGAAGAGTAATGCCTGGTAAAGCCCATGGCAGGGAGTTTGTTTGCCAAACTGATTTTTGTCTTAGGATTTGAAAGCAGTTGTGTGTTTCTTTTCTCTTTTTTTAAGTTCTGAGGCTGAAAATGTGAGGTCCGTGCTAGAGACGAGCACGGATCACTTCAGGGAAAAATAATTAGCCTTGTCATATTCACTGAACGTGGATGTCTAAGGAGGAGGCAATCCTCGGAGATTGGGAAAGGCGTTGAATAGACACTTTAAAAGTACAGTGTCATGGTACAGATATTTTTTAGTCCCGCTCATAAGCAATGTACACATGTGCAGTATGGCATTGAATATAAGAGCTAATAGAGAATAGTTTCACTTTTATTGGCTCTGAGTACAGCGGCTGCCTAAGACACACCTATTGTGAGGCACTTTTGGCCTCCCTCGTAGGAGCAGCCATGGCTGTGTCCTTGTCCATCCCTAAGTGTTCACATTCCTTCATTTCTGGGCAGCACCAACCAGGGTGCCAGGAGCCTGTAGCTCATCTCACCCCTGTGCTGTTCAGCAGGAGATGGCAGTGGATCCCATTGCTCCAGCCACATCTAGACCAAACTTCTCCCTGCTGCCTGTGGGGGATAGCACTTCCAGACTGGTGCTCTGTATGGCCTGGATTTACCCTGTGGATATCTATAGCACCCAGACGTCTGAGGGAGGTGTGTGTCAGCACAGACAGTGCATGGAGCTCTCTTCCCATGTGTTTACATCTATTTCTCTCTCTCCAGGCTCTCAGATGCTCTGAAACTAAATATGATAGGGCAAATTACAGTCTAAATTGTGAATACATTAATTTCAGTATGGTAATATCAAACATTGTACTTATTCCTGATTTCTGTATTTAATTTCCCTTGCTTTTTTAAATGCCGGGGAATAGTTGCTCAGTGAACAATAGCATTAGTACAATAACTCCCCCCAACCCCAGCATTCATACTTAATGCACATCAGCTTTCTATGAAATGCCATAGAATATACTTGCATGTTATTTTAATTGAGTGAAATCTTATTCATACTGGTGGGAGAAGGCATTCTTTTCACTGCAGCTAGGATTCATACTGCACTGACAGAATTATGTGTGCTGACAATAACAAATGGTGGCAAAACTATCCAAACTGCTCAAAGAAGTGGGCTCTTATCACAGGTTATTCACCACCACTCCTGCTCCCCCTCAGAGCTGTGTCTTTCTGTGCAGCTTTGGGCTAATAATAATTTATTCTTCTGACTACAGGGAGTTGCATTAAAATATTATTGTAAGCATTTTAACAATTAAGCTGAAATTTTACCCACAGTAAAGCTGTCCTTATTTTTAAGCACAGAGAAAGGACTCTGCTCTCTCAACTATTAATTATTTTTCATCTACATCCTTATACAAACTATGTCATGTTCTGCAAAGCAGGCGCATTTCTTCTTGGCTGGAGCTAAAAGCTAAACCTAAATGTCACCTGAAATAGTAATATAAAATGAATACAGAGAATGATGATTGTGTATGTTAAATTTCAGTCCAATGCATTCTAAGTGACTAAAAGTTGAAGCTCTAAAAAGCAATGTGAGTTATTTACAGAAGATGTTAAGGCACCAATCTAACAGCATGCTTCAGTACATGCTTACTTTAAGCATGTAAGTACAGCTGATGTGCCCAAAGATAAATATGTGCTTAAGAATTCTGCAGTACCCAAGGCCAAGTAGATTCCTCTGGCAGGGGTTATATCAAGCAGAGTTAGAGGAGGAAAATCCTTTTTTATTGCACTATCCTTTCTACTGCCCCTCACACCAAGTGTGCTAGGAAGGAGAGACTGTGTTCAGCAGTAGTTAAGTAAACAACTAAATCTCTCTTCATCTTGTGTAGCAAAACTAATTTCTCAATAGAAATAATTTATTTTTGATTGCTGATGTTGTGTTTCTCAGATTAGTGAGTTATTTTTGTTATTCTACTTTTTAAAATTGATTTGAGGTATAGCTGTATTTATTTTTCAAGACAAAACGTTTGCCTTTCCCTGCCTGCCACATCCAAAGTAGGGCTTTCCAGATTTCCTCATCAGGAGAGTTTGATCCCCTTGGATCTAATCTTACACAGAAATGTACTTGCACAGCTCAAGTCAGAACAGGAATTTAAGAAGCTGTTTGTGTCAATGACCTGTCTTCCTACTGCTTATAGGCTTGGACACAGTGACCTGCTTAGATGCACAGCCTGGGATCTCAGCAGTGTCTCAAAAGGACCAACTTATGCCATCACGGGCTTCTGTGAGGCCAAGACAGATGGGGGGATTTGGATGTGTGGAACATCTTACCGAGGAGCACCTGCCTTCTCACGGTGCTTTGTTTTGGAATGGCTCGCACAGGACACAACCCTGCAGTGTGAGAGCCCCAGGCTGCAGCCAGGCTTGGTCAAAACTCTTCCTGAAACAGATGGAGATACTGCTCTTGAGTTCAGGTGTCCCTGCTCCTGTACTGTGTGGGGAGGTGGGCATGGAAACGGTGGGATCAGCTCTGTGAGAGCAATCCATTCACAGCTCCTGGCTCATCTTTCTGGCCCTGGGCTGGGCTTTGTTTGCTCTAGGGTCAAGGAAAATCTCAAGTCTGCATCTAAACTAAACAATGCACTTTTTGTCTTAGTGTGATTTGAGGTGATAAAAACTGACTTTTGGAACTTTAAAGCTAGAGGAAAGTAGGGAGCATTTATCAGGAAAATCCTTTGTAACATAAACCAATATTTAAACTCGGGCTCAATATGCAAAGCTGAGTGGCTCATCTCTTTCTAAGTGATGCCAGCACACAGGTAGGACTCATTTCCACACATTTCTGGGGGAAGATAAAGCCCAGGAAGATTAAAAGATTCTGAGAATCTGTTAGCAAAGATATTTATTTATGTTCTCTTTATCTTACATATTTAGGACCGTCTTTGGAGATAACTAAAGTGCCATTTCTTGTTCCTGGCCTCTTCTCAGGGTATAGGAACACGCAGGGGGGTCAGGGTGGCAGGTGTGCCCCATGAAATCCTCAGGGTAGCTGTAGCTTTACCTTGGATTTCTATACATATTCCATTGAGTATGGAGTTCCGAAGAGCTAGAAGTACCAAATTCGTACCCTAGATGTCAGTAAAAGAAAAAAACATTAAAACCCATTAAAAATCATTTTATAAAAGTCTGTGAATCAAGCAATGGGTTAGCCAATTATTCATAAGATAATTCCCTATATGGACTGACAGTTGGAGTCCCAAGTTTCAGTTCAATCAAATTTACACAGCCCAAGTTATAACCTCTTCAAGATGGGGATTGTAACAGGAGCACTGACAGACCAGAACTACTGTGCCTCTTTAGCAACAAAAGCTCAGCTACCTCACTCGTGCCACGGCTGCTGGTGCTGCAATAATTAAGACTGTATGGATTTGCATTATAGGTCAGGTTCTGGGAGGTTTTAAATGCACATAGTTTAAATCATGTTGGCTTGAAATGTAGTATAGAAACGCTCAGGGGCAGGTTATGTGTTTATTTATAAAAAGATGTATAAATATTAAACTTACAATATGACAACTAAGTAAGTAGTGCAAACTAAACCCAGTTTGGCTGAAATCAAAACATTTGATTAAAAATGAGATTTTTAGTAATGCCTTCTTCTACATACCACACACAAGAAAAACCCTTAGTGTGCTTCAAGAGAGGTTTTTTGCCACTTCAAAGTCTGTTCCCTGAGCACTTTGTGCCATTTATTTTATAATCATCCCCAGAAAGCCCAGTCAAGGTTCAGGGCTCCATCATGCTAGGTGCTGTGCAAGCAGAGGCAGGCTGAAATCCCGGGCCTTGCTGAAACTCATGGAAAAAAAAAAGTCTCCCCAAGTTCAGGGTTTTATTCCAGGTCCTGCCTAGGGCGAGCTGATAACAAAATCTTTCTGTCACCTGGCGCTCAGATGTCTGTGATCCTGCACGGACTCGCTGCTCTGTGTGCTGTGTTTGCTAGTAAGAGCTTGCAAAATCAGAGTTTATTTTGAGCCTTTATTAAAAAGGGGGGGAAAAAAAAAAAGGAGAAAAGGCGAAGCAGCGCGCCCAAGTTTCTCCTGCGGGAATACTAATGCACGTTCTAGAAATAGTCCTCTGCTCATTCACGGGAGTCAGCCTGGTGTGATAAGAGTTCCACCCACGTTGCCTCTGCCTGATTGAGACTATCAAGACGGTGTCGGAAAGCACCCCGTGTGATCTGCCGTTATATAATGCAGCCCAGCTCCAGGGAACTGGCAGAGTTTTGGAATTTGTGTTTGGTCCTAATGTTCTGTAATGTTGGCAAGTGAGATTCCTGCTCCGAGTGAGTGACAGTTGGAGCTTCGAAGCAGGAACATTTGCCCACCAAAGTTGCTGAACTCACCCACTGCCAAGTCTGTCACTAAATTAGCAGATAGGCAGGGACAGCAGTACGTGGCATGAACTGTGCCACACTCCTTTGCACCTTCAGGTCCCATTCCTGGGTGCCTGCCTGTGAGATGGAGGAAGGCCACACTTCTCAATGTTAATTTTATGTTCCTTTCTACAGCAACCTCTAAGAACCTCAGGTGCTTGAATGTAGGGAGGACCACGCTGTTTCTCAGGCAGAGAGCTGAGTTATGAGGAAAGGGACGGATACATTTTGGCAGATTTAAATCTAAGACTAATTTTTACAGCATGAATCTTCTCACCTGGGCACTTTGTCCTGCTGCTGCAGGTTACTGCCATTGCTGTGGGACAAGGATGGGTGCCCACCTCTGCTCTCAGCTGCTGCATGAGCTGGTGTCTCAAGGGTCTGGTTGATATGGGACAGCCTGAGGTGGGATGGGCACTCAGCTAATGAGACAGACCCTTCTCTAAGGTTAGCTTCCCCTTGGAGGCAGCCTGAAACCCACCATGGCTCTGATTTCAGCGTGTACCTCACAATTTGCTGAGGTGTAGGGCCACATTTCCTCCACATGACTTTGTTCAGGGGCTAGGAATCTGTAGCCAAAAAGCAGCTGATAACATGGCCAGGGTGACAGCAGCTCCAAACGCTGCAGCATGGCTGAGAGGCATCCCCTGCAGCTTGGGCAAAGAAAGGTTGTGGAGGAACAGGAGGTGACACAAGTTTGTGTCAATCCAAAGAACGTGATCACTGGGTCATCTTCTGTGCTGGCCTTGGTTTGTTTTCACCTGCCCTTCCAATCTGCCAGGGTTTGTAGGTGTTAGCAGTCAGCGTTTGGGCATTTCTCATTGTGTTCACCTGCCACTTGTACTGGGTTTGTTAGTACAGCCCAGAAAGGGACAGCAGCGTGCAGGAGGTGCAGAGGGCTGGGGATGTTCGGTGTGGCCCGGAGGTGCTGCGGGGGTGGAGGCAGAGACGCAGAAGATGCAGCTGGTGGGGTGCACTGGGGCAGTGATGGGGTGCGTCGCCCTTGCTCCACAGCTCTCCTGGGGCGCTCCCAGCCCCAGCTGTGCCCTCTGGCCCCGTCTTTGCCGCCGGTGCCGGGGCCAGCTCGGAGGCAGCTCAGCCCCCTGGCCCCGGACGCGCCGGGGCTGACCCCGCTGCCATCATCAGCCTCTCCGGCAGCGCCGGGGGCCATCCGACCCCCCCTTTTCGCGGGGTGGCCGAGCCCAGGACGCTGGCGGGGGGACCCGGCGGGGGGACCCGGGTTTCTGGGGGGGCTCAGCCCGGTCCTGCGGCCGGGGGCGGCCCCGCATCCCTCCCCATAGCGCCCGGCGCTGGGCTGAGGCTGTAGCAAACTCCCTCTCGCAAGAGCTGTTTGTTGACCACATTCACGTTCAGAGCCCTGAAGCTAAAAGCACTTTACACCATAAAATAAAAGCACTGTCTTTTTTTCTAAAAGGTTACGTCTGGAGGCCACGCTGCTCATACTTCATACAGAAAACTACTGAAAGGGCTATGAAATCCTCTATGATTTACACTCCCTCTCAGTGCATTAGGATATAGATCTACTCGACTCTAAAAATACTGTGGAGTTTCTAACCGACGTGAATGTATGTGCATTATTTCAGAAAGTCTGTTAGAAAACTTGTCAACACATTATAAAGCATAAACCAGGAGTCGGCCATTAAACACAGAGATCAGAGACAAAATGTATACGGCAGGAAGTACCGAGAAAAGTCCCTCCATTCAAAAAAAAAGTCTATTAGCTAAAAGTTTACACACAATATACACCAAAAGGTTTAGAGCGAGACCGTGGACCGCAATTACAAGGCATAAATGGAATCAGTAGGGGCTTTACAGTCCCCAGCGCAGTTAACTGGGCTGCCAGAAAATAATTTTAATATTGTCATAATTTATTACCCACAGAAAGCCACATCAAGGATTGTAAATACAGTCACTTTGTGTCCACGACTGCTCGTTAAATGGCCTCGTTCCCTTCCCCTAAAAATACAATGAAATAAAAACCCACCTGCATTATTAATCTGCGGTCATGCCGTGTTAAAAATGTCTTCTCACTCCTTTTCTTTCTTGAGGTTTGTTATCTCCCTCCAATCACATGACAATGCGAAGCGCTGTGGGGTGGGGGGGGGTACAGGAACGAGGGGGAGCCAGCACTATTGCGATCAAATGCTAATATTAATAATTATCCAGCCAGGATGAAATATTATTTTTAAGGCAGCGAGTTTCCATTAAAATCGAGGCATTTTTACAGTGCTGGAATTAAGGGCATGCTGATGGTAAGAACATCCTCGCTGCCGTTCATGAAAGCATCTGTAAAATTAGCTCCTGACTGTAGGTTTTGAGATGCGGTCTGGGAAGTCACCTCTGGAATCTCAAACACGGCACGATAATGAAACAGATTTAGTTGTCACCAAGTGCTTAATTTGCTATGATTTTTGAAAAAGAAAATCAATGAAACGATGCCTGTGATTGGGAATAAGCACAGGTAGGTGTTCTGATGCAGGTTGGCTTTAGAGAGCGTAATGAATTGTAATTCAGAGGAGTGTTAACTGCGAACCGCAGAACCTTTCAGGGGTAATAAAGTCATTACTTTTTACATTGCAGCCACCTTCAAAAGCTTTATACGTGCCATTAGACATAAATCAAGCCCCATATATATGTATCTGCATCTCCGGTACAGACACACACGCCCGTGTTTCGCGCAGGGACATGTGCACGCCTGGCACAGCCAGCCTTGCGAGCGGCGTTTGAGCCCAGGAGCCGCCGCTGTTTGTCACCTGCGGCTGGGTCCCCCCGCCACGTCCCGCATCTGCTCCCGCACCCTGCCCCGCCAGCCGCGGGGCGCATCCCCGAGCCGATGGATAAAGGAAGGGAGCGGGGGCCGAGGGGGGGCCGAGCGGCGGCGGGCGGAGCCGGGGGGCGGCAGGCGGGAAGCTGAAACCATCCCACGGCGGAGCGGCTCGGCCCCGGCCCCTGACAGCTCCGCCGCTGCGCGCTCGGGCTCGCCCCGCCAACAGGTCCCCGCCGAGCCCCGGCCCCCGCCGCCCCCTCGCTCCCCCGGGCGGCCGCGG
>VZTT01004800.1:301-13533 GCA_013400855.1 Buphagus erythrorhynchus | reverse complement strand
GGGGTGGGTAAGGGCTAGAACTGGGCCCTGTTCCAATTGCAGCATCTGAAGTGCCAAAAAGAGGGGGAAAACCACTCAATTTGACCTCCTAGCTGTACTGATGCTGTCCAGTGTGCAGTCAGTCTTCATTGCTGCAGATACACTTCTGAGGTCCTTATAAAATTCTACATTTCTAGGTCCTAATTCAAACTCAAAAGGACTGTGATATACAACTTTAAAGCTTTGACCTGATCCAGTTCCAAGTATGCAGTGAGCTCATATGCTAAATGACTACTTGAGGACCTTTACAGCAGTGATTTTTGGTATGCCAGGCAGTGTCTCCCAACAGCTAGAGACCATAGCTCAAGGTCTGATCAGTTGTATAAGACTTTTCCACTGTCCTGAGAAAGAATCCACCTGGGTTCCTTCTCAAATACAGGCTGAGGGGAACTAAGTTTACAAGAGCACCAAGCTGAAACTGTTAGGATGTCTGCATTGACCAGTTTTGGAGATCTGATGATATTTCTAAATATATCTGGATATCTCAGGAGAAGAGCTTTCATACAGACTCTACTCTTCATCAGAAACAATGTCTTCTGGAGAGCAAATACAGAAGCACAAATTTAGTATGAAGCACTAAAACTGATTTTAAGAAATTAAACTAAAATCTGTTTATGCTATATAACATTTGCTGCCAAAGAAATAAATGTTAATAAAGCTAATGTGGAAAAATTTGAAAGTGGACTTACAGAAAATATCCTTACTTTTCCATTTTAAGCTTTCTCAGGAAAAAAAGTATACTGTGATGATGATTTAAACACTTCTATCTCACTGGATACATAAATGTGACCTTTATCTTAATAATCACAAAGAGCTCATTGCAGGACTTAGACATAGGCTCAAAAAAAATGAATGCTTAATTTTAGCTTGTACAATAGAAATTAAAGATTTGTTTGGGGTTATAGAAACTTTACAGTGAGTTAAACAGGAAAGAAAAAGTTTGTTGTTTTCTGTAAAAAGCATCAGCTTCAAGCTCCCAACTTTTCTCTGGTGAAGTATTTACCCACACTTGTATAAAGTTCCTATGCTGGAACAAAGTGTAAAACTGAGAACATCTGGAAACTTTTTATGCATGGTTTTCTATAGTGTACATTACTCATGAACATTAATAAACAAAACCAACCCAAAATTCCAGTTACAACTAAATGACATTAATAACAACTAGATAAATCCTTTGACAAAAAGATGTAGAATTGCAAGAAAGGAATAGGATTTGAGGGTGCAAAAGATATTTTAAGCTACACTGAGATGTGGAATTCAGTGACTGAAATAGTCTGATCTTTTTGTAGAAATACTAATTATTTCAACTTTAAATAGCCAAAAGCAAAGTTGTAACAGCAGATTTAAAATCATTATATCTTTTAAACTGTATGTGCCCCTTGCTTTCTTCAGTGCATCATGTACACAGCAAGTGGTACCTCTTTCAGCCAGCATTACCTTTTAGATTACTGCAGCAAGCTAGAATTCACTGCCAGTGATTTGACCTTCACTTCCTTTATGCCTTTGCAATGGTCTGGTGATTGCTTTAATAGCTAGCTATGAGGAAGTCCAAATCTGCAGTATTAGGAGTCTATGTACAGAGCACAATCATTGAAAGGTCAAAATACAGATTGTTAACATCCACTATGACATAGTTGTAACTGCTAAGTAGCACAAACCTCCATATGTCATGTAGAAACTTCAGGGAACCTGAAGTGTAAACACACAAAATTCATATGGGATGAATTTGTCTGATTATGAAACAGCACCAAAATTAGAATCTCAGCACAAGCCTTGCAAGTATTTTAGACATTGTTATTGATATGTTGAAACTCTCATAAAACTCTCAAGATTAAATTAATGTATAATATACTCAGCTAATTAAGTACAAATCACTGGCATTATCATCACTGGAGCAAACTTCCATTGACCAATCTAGCCTAAGGGCAGAATAATACTAATAGCCCCATCTGAATGTTTCTGCCTTTTGGAAAATAAACATTTTGTTGTGTCAATAAAATGGAATTGTGTAACTGCTCTTCACTTTTAAGAGAGAGACAAAAGCAGAAGTGAAGAAAATACACTAATCTGTATTAAATGCCCATAATTTCTCAGATAAGTCAATTAAGTTTAAGGCTGTACCAGTTCTTTAGAACTACCTTTTTTCTTTTCCAGCATTAAATAAAATATCTATTGAAACTGCCTCTTTCAATTTTAGGATAATGATAGTCACTGTTCTCTACTTTCTAACAAGATATTGGAAGCAACTTTACATACAAAATTGTTCCAGTGTTCAAAGTCATGCCAAGAAACTGCCACCTTGTTTTTCTGACAGATTATTTAAAGGGAAAAAAATGCTTCAGTCATGATAAATTTGTTGTTAATGCAGCCTTTTCTTTTAGATAACTATTCTAACTATTCAGGTTGACTGACTTCTAAACTGTCATATGAGTGAGGTTACCTGCAGGACTGGCCATGAATTTAGAAATTATAAACACACATATGTGATTACCACAATTTTACTGGCCTCCATCAAACTATTTGCAAGATTTAACTAAGTGGAAAATTCCTGAAAATTTAAAACTAAGGAGATTATTTTTAACAAGAAGATATTATTGAATTACTGGCAGGAGACAAGTAATGAAAAAGTAATGATCCATCTTCCATAGTCAAACTATAAATAATACACAAGTTACTCATAAATAAATGTCACAAATGAGCAGTTTATAATGCTAAAGGATTTAGCATTATAAATTCTCTTAATCACAGAAATATCCCTGAATTACTAATCAACAGAAAACAGATATACACACGTGTGAAATTAGTTGTCATGCAGATTTATTACTTCATCCTTAAAAAGTAAAAATAATAACAACATGATTTATCTTAGCAATTTTTCAGGACTATTTATCTAAGTTTTCCTATTTAAAGCATTTTAGTTATTGGATGATATAATTAGACACTTGGTCTTTGACTTCAAAATTATTGTACCTCAGGTGTGGTTGAAAAGCAGTAAACGTAACATTGGCTAAGAGGGAGTTTAAACATAAGCAAGTTTCCCAATATATATAATTTTCCATTAATATTTTAGGCCATTCAAACAATTATACAAACTTCTTTAAGTAATTGTATGATGTACTGGTAATGACATAATTCTACCTATTAAACTTACAAATTCTTGATCTTACATGAAGTCTTGCAATATAAATTGTCTAGCCTAGATTTATTATTTCCATAATAATCCAGCAAAAATTTGTCTAATATCTAAACTACACAAAGAAATTGAAATGCTATGAGAATATTCATAAAAGTTTTCAACACACGTTTTTAAACTTTTCATGTTCTGATGGCATACATTATTTTCTGTAGGGCTGTAAGTTTAATTCCATCTCATTCCATAGGATTAAAATAATTAATCAAATAATTTTTCACAACAATAAAATAAAATTCTGGGTGGGAAATTACATGCTTTCACATAATTAATTACATGTGATGCAAAACCTACATAAGCAAACATCTAAATATGTACACTGATTTCAGCAGAACAAAGTAATCTTTTATACATTTTTCTAAAATATGCTTGCTTTGAAATTGGCCCAGATTAGGAGATCCTTAAATACTCTTGCAATAAAGGAAATAAATTTAAGAATATCTGTTCCCTCCTCCTCTTTACCCAATTTTCTGTCATTTTAGAGGAATTTCTCCCTCCCTCCCTCCTTCTCTTCTCTCTTTCTCTCTCTCTCTCTCTCCCTCCCTCCCTCTCTCTCCTATGATTTTTTGATTATGGTAATGCAATAATAAATTGCAGTATGAAATTGTAAAAGACTAATATTTATGGGAAAATGTTAAATTTTATTTGAGGGAAGAAATAATCTCCTTGAAACAGTCTCAGGTAAATGCCCAACTAGCATTGCCTTAAGTTGCAGGCACTGAATACAATGCACACAATTCTCATTCAACTGATATTTCTTTTAGGTAAGCAGAAAAATGGAGATCAATAGCACCTTACTATTGAAAAAATAATTAGGAGTATAAAACAACTGGTAGCCCTGAGGAAATTCGAGTGGGTTTGAAACTGTCCTTCAGCTTGCTTGTCCAGCTAACTGAAAACTCAAATGCTGCTTTTAAAAAGACCTTTGAAAAGAATACTTCTACTGCTAATGCACAAGATGAAATGTTGCAATAAACCTGTTCCCTATGGCTTCAGGTGCTTGCCACAATATTTTAGTGATGCTGCTCAAACTAACGACTTACAGGGGTTCTGTTTATATGAAACTTTTTTTTTCCACTGTGGAAATAAACAGTTCTGCATCGTTGACATGGTAGATCTCCTTACTGTAATAGCTTAATAGCTTCAAAATCCAATTCAGCTGATTTGGAAATATAACTGTATCGTTAAAAAAAATTCCTATATGGACTCTAAAATAAGATGCATAAATATACAGACAGGGAAAAAAAGACAGGAATGGTCTTTGTAAGAAAGAATTTGGTAACAAGAACCTAGAACTGGAGAGAGCAACTCACAAATTACCAAACTTTTCACCAAATAAATGTATTGAGTTTGCATGGCCAGGTTTTGTTAGCAAGGGGGCTGTAGGGGTGGCTTCTGTGAGCAGCTGCCAGAAGCTTCCTCCATGTCCAGCATTGCCAATGCCAGACAGCTCCAGGATGGATGTGCCCCTGGCCAAGGCTGGGCCAATTAGAAATGGTGATAACATGTCCGTGATAGCACAGTTAAGAAGAAAAAAAACAGTGATTGTGCAGATGTAACTGTGGCCAGACAAGAGCTGAATGAGAACATGTGAGAAGAACAGCATGGAGACACCAAGGTCAGTGCAGAAGGAGGGGCAGGAGGTGCTCCAGGCACCAGAGCTGAGATTCCCCTGCAGCCCATGGTGAGACCATGGTGAGGCAGCTGTGCCCCTGCAGCCCATGGAGAACCACAGGGATGCAGAGATCCACCTGCAGCCCATGGAGGAGACCCATGCCAGAGCAGTAGGATGCCTGAGAGGAGCGTGTGATGCTGTGGGAGACCTGTGGGGAGAGGAGCCCACACTGGAGCAGCCTGTTCTTGAAGAACTGCACCCTGTGGCAGAGTGATCTACACTGCAGCAGTTTGGGGAGGACTGTTATCTGTGGGATGGACTCATGCTGGAGAAGTGCATAGGAAACTCTCTCTTATGGGAGGGATGCCATGCTGAAGCAGGCGAAGGACTCCGTTCCCTGAGCAGCGACAGAAACAACCTGTGATGGACTGACCACAACTCCATTCCCTTTCTCCCTGCACTGCTGGGGGAGGAGATAGGGCTGGGAAAGGGAGAGGGAGGTGTTTTTAAGGTTTTATTTTGCTTCATTATCCCACTCTGATTTTGTTAGTAATAAATTTAATTAGTGTCTCTAATTCTAGCCTGTTTAGCCTATGACAGTATTTGGTGAGTGATCTCCCTGTGTCCTTATCTCAATTCATGAACCCTTTGTTATATTTCTCTCCCACATCCAGCTGCAGAGGTAAGTGATAGACAGGCTTTGGTGGGTGCCTGACATCCAGCCATGGTCAACCCAGTACAGTAATGTAACAAGTATCAGAAGGTAACAGCATCACAGAATCCAAGAGCAAGGCTTAAAAACTACCTACACCAAAATGGCATAAAGAAACACTGAGAAGCTGAAAAAAAATAGATACAGAAAAAGAAGAAAGGATGCACGAGAATTTAAGATGTTGTCAGTTTGGGTGGTTTTTTTAATGCTGTAAGCATTGATATTGCCAAACATCTGCAAATATTCACCTATGTGTAGCCACAAATAAATGTTCAGTTCATGTTTATTGAAACATTGAAGCTCATTGGAAGTGCTACTAACTTCATGCGAATTCCCTGGAGAGAATACTTGCGAGTATAGCTAAACGAAATACTCATTCACAGTGGGAGCTTGGTCTAAGTGTGGGAAATGCAGCATCAATACTGTAAATGAAAATTCAGAGAAGTGGGACTCAGATGTTTATATTTTGAAAGATGGGGAACTTAGAACACTAGACAGTGAAAGATCAGGATCTTGGTATGCATTAGCATGGCTCAGCCAAAATCAAAGGAATCTCAGGTTTTTATTAATTATTTGGCCCAAGATCTTTCAATCTGTGGGTAATAACACAATTGGAGATAGAACCAATAATTAGGAGAATGCAATTGGATTCAAAAGGTTTTCCATTATTTTTTGACTGGATAAGCAGATGGCAAATGCAGCTCAACACAGAAAAAAATAGTGAGATAATTAGCAGGGAAACCAAACAGCAAGTTAGAAAATATATACTAAATGGAAATCTCATCTAGGAAGCTAATCAAGAGAGGAATTTGGGGGTTATTATGAAAAATAATTAAAACCATCAAATCATTTCACAGCTGCTGGAAAAGAAGGCAAAGATGATAGCAGGTTACATTAATAAATAGATATACCACAAAATAATGCAGTATTATTAATGCTCCAGGCATTTATTAAAAACCATCTAGAATATTCCATCTGGCTCTGGCAGGCATGGGAACCTGCAACAAGGCAGTGCATTACTGACAAAAATTGGTATGCTAGTGGTACTCCCCAAGCACCAGACTCCCAGTGCTGTTGAGAGTGAGCCTCTCCCAATCTCATTCATGATGTGAAAAATTTCACCCAAACCTAGGTAGGATATTTTTGTTGCTCTTACAGCACTGTTTCAGGAGCCTCAGTCTTGGAGGATTAAAACCATTCCACTAAATTGGAACTGACATTAATTCATGGCCAGTTTATCTTTCTGTTGGCAACATAATTTAGACTATAAGACTTATCTTTATTCCTGCTGTTTACCTTCTTGAAATATTTATAGAGAGCAATCATATCCCTTTTTGGCCTTCTCCTTGGTGTCTAAAACATGTCAACCCATAATATTTTCTCTTTTAAAGTAAGTACTCCTCTTTCTTGATCACCACAGAAGCCCTATCAGCTCAATTGCTCATTTCTATTACAGTCCAAATTTCTGCTCTGTTAACTCATCTCTATGCTTGTAAAAATCACTTCCGACATTGATATCTATGTTAGCAAGTGTCATGGTTGAACACTGGCCAAATGCCAGGCACCCACGAAAGTCACTCACTCACCCTCCCTGGCTACACAGCTGGGAAGAGGAGACAAAAATTAACGGAGGGTTCATGAGTTGAGGACCAGGAGAAAACACTCCAAGGGCAAAACAGGCTCAGCTTAGAGGTACAAAGTAAATTTATTACTAACAGAGTCAGAGGAGGATAATTAGAAATAAAACAAACCCTTCAAAAACACCTTTTTCCCTCAACCCCTCCCTCCTTCCTACCAGCATCACAGGGAAACAGGGTGTGGGGGTTTGGTCAGTTTGTCACCGAGATTTTCTTACACTGCTCAGGGAGAGGAGTGTAAGAAACTCCCAAAATTGCTGCAGCGTGGGTCACTCTTCTGTGGGGTGCAGTCCTCCAAGGACAGGCTTCTCCAGCCTGGAAGCAGGGTTCCCTCTCCATGGGTCTCCCATGGGGTCACAGCCTCCTCCAGGCATCCACCTGCTCTGGCATGGGCACCTTCCCCATGAGCTGTGGGTGGATCTCTGCATCCCCATGGATCCCCACGGGCTGTGGGTGGATCTCTGCATCCCCCATGGATCCCCATGGGCTGCAGGGGCACAGCTGCTTCACTGTGGGCTGTACCACAGTCTGCAGAGGAATTTTAGCTCTGGTGCCTGGAGCACCTCCTCCCCTCCTTCTCCACTGACCTTGGTGCCTCCATGTTCTTTCCCTCACCTGTTCTCACCTGCTCCTCTTCTCTGACTAGAAGAAAAACTGTGCACCCTTTGTTTTGATTTTCTTCTTAACTATGTCATCACTGAGGCGTTACCAACCTCTCTCATTGACTCAGCTTTGGCCTGCAGCATATCCATCTTCAGAGCCATCAGGAATTGACTCTCCCAGCAGCTTCTCACAGAAGGTACTTCCATGGCTCCCTGCTACCAAAAACCAGGCCATGCAAAACCAACACAGCAAGCAAGGAGCCCAAGAAGGGACGTGCTAAGCTGTCAGAGTAACCAAGAACATGTTGGTCCAAGTGACCATAGGGAACAAATTTTGAAGGAAAGGGCAATCCATCAGCTCAGACCTATCCATGTAAATCAAAGTACCTGGACGTGGCTGAGAAAATAGGTAGATGCATATGGGGCACTGAGCTTAGGTGTGACCCACAGGAGAAATGGAGGTGGAAAGGGTTGGGACTAGAGGATTGGGTAAAGGGATTCTGGGGTAGAGACTAGGACCTATGCTGGGGGCAAGGCTTGGAGGGGTTTTGGTCACTATGGGAGACAAGATATGTGACTATGGGTCATGGGTAGGGAAGACACTGGAGCGATCAGTAAGGGGTGTATTACAGGTAGCTCCAGAGGGTCTGGAAGGAAATTTTCTAGAGAAAATTAAGAAATACTTGGAAGGCTTAGGACAATTTCAGTGCCGCTAATTTGGAAACCATTTGTGGACCAGGACACACACATATAACCTGCTCTCTTCCTACCATTTGATTCTCCTTTAAAATTTTGCTTTGATAAGGAGATTAAATATATCTGACTGTCCTCCCCTTTGGCAGTTCTCTTACTCTTCTAGGCACTACTCCCACCACCTTTGCCCCCTCTTCTGCATTTCAACAGGGAGCTTGGCACTTAAAAGACAAGTTATTAAGATATTTGAGAATACTGACATCTGGAAGAGGAAACAGAAACCCAGCATAAGACCCCCCACTAGAAAGGCAGCCATACAAGCTCAGCAACAATCAGATTTGTTCATCTTTCAATCAGCACACGTATTATGTTGAAATCAGCTCTTATACAAGCTGCTCCTTCTCCAGCAGCTGGGATTTAGGGAACATGAGAGAGAGCCAAGCATACTGTGAATAGGAAAGCCTAGCAGATGTTATCGAGGAAGCAAAGATATTACTTGGGGTGGGAGGAAGCTTATAAATAAGGAATAAGAGGAGAGGACTAGGCTACTACAACATAGGAACATAGGTCATGAATCTGTAAAATAGTTTCATTAGTTCCACCAATAATCAACCAACTTAGTTGCTTTCCAAATCAGTGTGTCACTGAAATGTTCAGTATAAACCTAATTTTGAACTAGTGAATTACAAATCATTAAAGCCAACATTTTAAGAAGAATTTTAATATAATGGCTGATCTATATGAGGTATTAATTACAGTTGGATCAAAGAATAGAATACATAAATGTTTTCTTTGATTGTGTCCCTTACATTTGCAGAGAATTAGTGATCTCAAAGTACATTTTAACCAGTATGAAAAAGCACAGTAAATTTTTAACTGAACAGAGAATCTCTAAAGTACTGTTCTTAGAACATTTCCCTAAAGCTTGGCTGTCCTTTGGAGTACTTTCAACCCATATCTACAAGAAAGAATAAGACTTTACTGTACATTTTTGTATGCAAACTATTTATTTCTTGTTCTTTTACCTGCTTCCTCTTTTCTACCTGGTAGGCGGGAAACATGCAGTTTTATCTTCCTATAACAATATAACCATAAATTTAACTGTACTGAGTAAAGTGGTACTTTGCTTCTTTTATTGTCAGTCATCTGATTAGTACTTCATTGGAGCAATGGGAACGAAACTGCCTCTGACACAAATTTCATCCCCAGGATGCTTCTGGATTCATATACTCACATAGAATCATATTGCCATTTATCTTTGAGAAAAAATAGCATGTTTACTGTACAAATTAAGACTAGTTTTAAAGTAACATTCTAATTCATTGATATGCTGTATACTTAGTATCATTTACAAGGTAGATTAGTTAACACAAAAACTTCTAATCAGTAGCGGTTCATAGTTCCTGAGAAAACATAACCCAGCCATTTCGGCCAGTAAGTTGGCTTCATTTAGGGCCCATAAGGAATTGGCTGGATGGTTATACTCAAGAAGCTACGGTCAATGGCTTGATGTTCAAATGTAAATCAGTGACAAGTGACGTTGTTCAGGAGTTGGCATTGGGACTGGTGATATTTAATATCTTTCTTGGGATGTGGACAGTGAAATTGAGTGCACCCTAGCAAGTCTGGACCCTGAGATTAGCTCAATTGGTTAGAGTATGGGGCTAATACCAAGGCCACCGATTTGATCCCTGTGTGAACCATTCACTTAAGAGTTGAGCTCAGTGATCCTTGTGAGTCCCTTCCAACTTGGAATATTCTGTGAAATATGTGAAGTTTGTGGGTGACACTAAACACATGGGATGTGGTGCAATTGACACACTGGGGGGAAGGAATGTCATCCAGAGGGACCTTCACAGACTTGAGAGTTGGGCCTGTGTGGACTTCATGAAGATCAACAAGGCCAAATGCAAGGTCCCACAGCTAGGAAAGGGCAATCCCAAAGCACAAATGCAGGTGGGGTAGAGAATTGATTGAATCTAGCCTTGAGGAAAGCTAGCTGGTAAACAAGAAGCCCAACATGATCTAGCAATGTCCACTTGCAGTCCCAAAAGCCAACTGTATCTTGGGCTGCAACAAGAGAATTGTGGCCAGTGGGTCAGAGGAGGTGATTCTCTTCCTGTACTCCACTCTCATGAGACACTACCTGAAGTACTGTGTCCAGCTCTGGGGCTTCCAGCATAGGAAAGATGGGGACCTGTGTAGCAAGAGAGGTCCACAAATATGATCAGAGGTTTGGAGCACTTCTCCTATATAAAGACAGGCTGAGAGAGTTGGGATTGTTCAGCCTGGAAAAGAGACAGCTTGAAAAATCTACACTTGAAAGAGAGTAGGTTTAGATTTGATATTAGGAATAAATTTTTCACTATGAGATTGGTAAAGCACTGAAACAGAGAAGCTGTGGATGTCCCATTCCTGGAAGTATTCAAGGCCAGGCTGGATGGGGGCCTGGCCGACTTAGTCTCGTGGAAGGTGTCCCTGCTCATGGCAGGGGAGTTGGAGCTGGATGACCTTTAAGATTCCTTCTACAGTTCTCTGATATGAACATGTATACATGGGAAAAAGCCCCATTCAGGAAACCTGTTCCATAAAAGGAGCATTGACACAAGAAAGGACTCTCTAAAGTTATTCAAACCATACCAGTAGTGCAGTTCAGTATCTAATACAGAGAAAAACACTCCAACACAGCACAATTCTGAAACATGGCTGATCTAGCCTGATACAGAAATCATATTCTTTTCCATTATGTTATAATCAACAAATTCAAAATCTGGTAGTCTTTTATGTTTCAGGAAATTTTTCCCCCATCATGGAATATGTAATAAGCATTCACAGAAACCAACTTTTAATAAAAGAGTCTGTTGCAGGCATAATGAAACCTGCAATATGTTAAATACTATTAAAGCAAATGCATGTTTTTACCTTCCAACAGGAAGGGTCCTAAGTATTAATGATAATTTTATTACTGTTTCTGTTAAAAACTTGTCCTGTTACCTTTGCAAAGAATTTTCTCAAGTAGAAAATGAGAACTAGGAAATGGACTTGTGTCACTTTATTAAAAAAAAACAAACTGCAAAAGGTTGCTGCAACCTGTTATGTCTCCCCCTTTGGCCTTTAGTCTGGGTAATCAGTGCTGGCTATTTTTCTGCTAGTCATTTTAAGCTGCAACTCTTCCCCTCACAAAACAGCAACCAGCCAGGCTGGCTTAATATAAAAGGTTCACATTAAAAAGTGGCTGCATTTTTCTTTCTCTCAGAAGCTGGAGAAAAGAGCACTGTGTGTGAACAGTTAGCTATGGTTTACAAAACCCTGGTGCATTTGAAACGTAATCATAAAACAATGACTTGTGCTCAAAGGTTCATGTAAGTGCTTCACTGTTTTGTCTCCAGTGGGTAACATCAAGAGTTTTTATTTTTGTATGTTGACAGTTTACTGTTCAACAAGTAGTTAGAGAAAGGTCTGTGATTTTTCTGAATGTGAACAAGTAGCCACTGGGGGATGCAAATGTTATGTTCATGTACTTCTTATGGGTCAGAATGCCATAACATACATTTTCATAGAGGACTAAAAAAATAGAATCTTCCAGTAAGTGATATACTTCACTGAAAGCCTGTGCATGAGCTAGGTAGGGTGTGACAACATCTTAAGGGAAATATTGGAAAGCAAAATTCCTCCCTTAGCGTCCTGTTATTAGTTATGGCTACTAATTTACAAGTTTATAGACTGAATAAGGTCAAAAACCACAGTCAAGGCATAAGAAACAAATGTTCCTCTAACCATAACTTTTCCCGGGGAAGCAAAGTAATAATGATTTATTAATCATCAGATATATCAATGATCATAATTAAAGCTGCATAAGGGCTTAATGCTGCTTGAATGCAGCTAGGTCTCTCTCTGCCTACCTTGCCTCTGTCTTTAGTGCCATGTGTGCCTTTCTGAAGGAGCATGAAGAAAGCTGATGTTCTGTGGTTGGGGGAATGAGTTCCAAAAACTTAGCTTCACAATCCTATTTGCTGAAAAATCACGCTCTCTTACAAGAGTAATCTTATGTGGGAGTCGAATTGGCTAGAACAGACCAAAACTTAGTCCAGGTTCCATACACATAGGGCATAAATCTACGATCCGGGGAAGCGGGCTGTTGGGAAGAAAGGCCTTAAACATAAGGTCAGGCCCCTGCCCTGTAGATGAGGAGGCTTTGACCTAAAACCCTGGAACTTGTGGGGACATGTAAGGGCATCCCCAGACTTGTTCCTAGCTCTCATTCGTGACTGGACCTTTTTGCCCTCAGATACCCCTATGTATTGTTAACCCAACCCCTCTCCCTGGTGTTTGATGCTGCCTCTCAGTCTGGATGGATTAAAGGATTTCTCAGGCACACCATCGTACCCATCCCATGCATTTTAGCCACAGTCTGACCCAGTCAAGCTGGATGAGTTGTCGCCAGGGGAAAAAACAGTCCCCCTCTGCGACATCTTACCAAATTTATTTGTTTAATCTATGATTATAAAAGTTAAAACAATACTGGTACAAATCATCTGAGACCATTTTAATATATTAGAGTTCAGTAGGTGAGGAATAAAGAAGGCTTTCATAAAACAGGAATCATAATATCCAAGTTTTGTTAAAATGACATAGGGAATCGTCATTAAATTATATTACATTTTCTAGGAAAATTAATAGGTGTTGTTGCATAAGTTTCATAACCATTAACTTTGATTCCCACTAGCTGTGCAAGCAATACTGG
>VZTT01004796.1:4075-15184 GCA_013400855.1 Buphagus erythrorhynchus | reverse complement strand
TAGGATTTGATGTGCATGGAGTAAATGAGGAGATATTTAAGCTCCAATCAAATTCAGATCCTTTCCTCTAGATTTTGAAATCTCTGCCAAAACTTTAACAAAAGTTTACTTCCATTTAAGTTATCAGTACACTGTAGTGAAAATAATGCCTACAATATTAATAATATAAATTTGGGAGCATTTCAGAGTGCCTGCCCTGGCCAAGCAAAGAGCAGGGCAGGGACTGCAAATTATTCAAAGAATCTGTGTAGGGTTTTTGCTGCATTTCAGCAAAAATATGTTGGATTTGATGCTTGTATGTATTCCAGAAAACAAAAGGGTGCTTTCAAAGATTTGTCTCAAATATTACTTCTCTCCTTTTCATGGGATATAAACCTACTATGCCACAGATAACTGCTGCCAATCAATATTAGTAAAAAGCAATTATTCAAGGATATTAAAGACTAAAATTTGCATAACAGCTACTTAGACTGCAGATCCAGTTGGATCAAGGTGCCTTTGAATGAAAAATATATACACATACAACAAAATATGGTGGCGGACACTTCAAGGAACTGACAGTCTAAATGACTGACCTAAAAGATAGGAAAACATGTGACAAACAGCAGGAAAAAATTATGAGATATGTTACAGGTTCAAGATAATATGAGAGGCCTCACAGTTTTGTCACTGTACATGAATGTAAGAAATACAAGATTTGCTGATGATGTCAGGAAGAGACACTCTTGCTCACCAATCATGTATTCAGCCTCTGAGTCAAAGGCAAGGCATTTGCACATGGTGTTGGGCAGTATACTGCAAGGTTAATTCACAGATGGAACCAGGCACATATGAGCCCAGGGGGACAGAACATAACATCAACCTTACTGCTTTGCTCTAAACCTCTTCTTGCAGCTGTTAATGAACAAGTCTCCAACATACACATGTAAAAACCAAGACTGAAGCAGAATTTGGTGGCACCTGGATTTCCCTTCCAGCACTAGGATTTGGTACCTATTAACCAGTTTAATGCATTTATTTATTTATTGTGAGCAGACTGTGCCCAGAGACATTTGAATTTTTTTTTTTATTATTTTCAGGCTGTACACTATTTGTACACTTTTAAAAATTCAACTCATTCACGCTTCTGTGCATGAAGATCTTGAGGGTCATTCCTTTCTATGATATGTGTTGGTGTGCTATCAAGATATGTCATTATTAAATGCCCAAGCTGTTTGACATACTCTGTCACTGGCTGCTTAGGGACTTTTTATGTATTACTAACAGACTCATCAATACTTTTGCTATATATATAGTCTAAACTTGAATACTGAAAATGTTGATGTTATTTTGACCATTTTGATAGTCTACAAATGAAAAGTTTTCTTCGTCGAAACAATTCTGAGTTTTCCCTTCCAAGTTTCTGAAGATGCTGATAATTTCCATTAGAGTCATCTTAAAATCTAAGTGTTGCCAGCATGCTGACCGTTTTCCATTAAGATTGGTATCTGAGCTATGGTATAAGTAGCAGGATAACAGCTATTATCTTCATGTTATGAGGAAGTTAGCTCTGAAGAGGAAACAAAAGCAATTCTGTGCAAACTGCTAGTCTGGGGATCTCTGTGATACTGATCTCTCACGACTGTACCACAGCTAGTATGGCATACACAGAACCAATGTGTGCTCCTGCTTTAAGGTTGTATTTTTAAATGCTGTTACACGGCCTGAGCACTCCATACCCTTCTGACACTTTCAGATGCCATTTGTGTTCTCACAGCCTCTCATCCTCTGAAACTGTAGAAAGGGAGAAGAGCTATAAAACAGGCTTGAGAGCTGACTGAAACCCCTCAGGCAGAGGGATCTGCTGAGAAGGATCACTGCCATCTAGAGAGCAAACTGCCTGGCCTGCTGGACTGGCTCCTGCCTATTTTGGCTTCTGTTGCTGCTACCACAATAAAGGGTAAGGGAGACAAGGAATCCCATCGTGCCAGGCCTAAGGATCCTGAAAACTGGAAAGAAGGGACTGTCAAGGGCTTTCTCCTGGACACTTTCTGGCCCTGCACAGAGATGCCACTTTCCCCACATTTCCTGGGTAGAACGTGACTTATGTGCAATCAGAAGCAGTGAATTTAATCACAGCATGGAAAGGAGACAATACCTTTTGAGACAGGTCAGAGGCTAAGCAAGGAAGAAAAAACATTATGTCTGGAGAGTGAAAGGGAAATGCAAAAGTTCTGGAGCTGGAGGAGCCTGCAGAAAGCATCTGAATTCTTGGGTGACTGTGACAAAGTGCCATTTTTCAAGTTTGTTCCAATGTTAGCACCTGTTCTTTTATTTCTATTTGATTGTGTTGTTCACCCTTCTGATTTCTAATACTTACTATTATAGAAATGACACAGTGCCTTAATCCTTTTATGAAATAAGTTTCGACTGGTACACAAATATGAAATAACACTGTTTGACCTTGGAGTAAGACACATCACTCCTTTAAAAAATATTACTGTTCCCCATTCCCATGTTAAGAGATATTTGGTTAAAGTCCAGTGATATTAGCTGGTTTTAGCAGCCATTTTTCTTTTTCCTGGAATATCAGGGGGCCAAATTATCCACTGGCATAATTTCAACAAAGTCAAGCAGATGATTCCAATAGGGAATTAAGCCATGGGCACCACAAGGCAAATACTTTCCATCACTGAGCCACAAAACAGGGCAGATTGTTAACATTGCTTCCCCAAAGTTCTATCCAAATAATTCAGGACTTAATGCAAACCAAAAACCATCCTAAAAATAATCAATTCTACAACACTTAATCAGTTGAGAAATAAGTAGTTCATTTTCTTGGACTGATAAGATGCTTTGTGATTTCCTGTGTGTTCCTGCATGTATCATTTATTAGCAAACATTGTGTGTTCTCCTTTAGTAACAAGGAATAATTACTGAACATTATTTTAAATAAGAAAAAGGAAAATTATATCCTTCAGAAAATACACATGAAATACAACGAAAGACATGAAGAGAGAAGCTGTGCTTGAAGACGTCATTTTAAACATGCTAAAATTACTCCAGAGGACTCCAAGTGAAAATAAAAACAAACCCAACTAACAAAACAAACTTTAAAAAATCTAAATCATAAAACCCCAACTCTCAAAAATAAAAACAAATTTTAAAAAAACCACAACTCATAAACAACAGTCAGAAATTCAAAACATGTTTCATAGCACAGTCAACTATGATTGCTCTATATTGGATCCACAATGTAATTTACTCATAATTTATAAAGAAAAAGTATGCAAGTCACCTGCTCTCTGAAATGTGAGCAGCCCCGAGAGAAAGCTCACAGCTCTGCCAAAAATATAAACAGACTTTGAAAGCTGCTTGTTAAGAAAAGGGTGAAAGGACATTTGCAAATAAATCTTCATAGACATACTTCTTCAGACAGCCACGTACAACTGCTGTAATATATTTATAGAAGGTTGCTTCATGGTCACAGAAATACTAAGTATACTAACCACTGGCAAAGCATTGCCCTGACACTTAAGCCAAATGAACTCTGACAAAGATGGAAGTATTCAGGCATACACTTCTGCAGAAGACTACCAGTTTGATTAGGGTGTCAGAATGAAAATAAACTTGAAAGGGGAATATGAAAGAATTTCTTTCTCCCTGCTTCTCTCATATCTCTCCCTGTCCCCAACTATTTCTGCCAGAGACACCACTAAAGCCTTTCTTTTGTCTTTGAGAAACATGAGACAAAAGAAAAAACATTAAAACATCCTTAGAAGAAAGGCAAGGCAGTAGTCAGGAGAATAGGGCAAGACTTAGAAGACTAAGGTCTGTAACTCAGTAGTCTACCATGGACCTCTTGTGAGTTCTTCACATCAGATGGCCATTTTCAAAAGGATATTTAAGTGCCTATCTCCCTGTGAAATCGATGGGATTCATACAGTAGGATCCCTTTGAAGAGCTACGTTGAGGATACACCTGGTGCAGGTAGCTGGGCTCACAAACTGCAGATTGGGATGCAGACTGAAATGCAGATTGAGCTCTGAGTGGGAGCCTGAGACAGGAAGCCATGAACTCCAGTCCTCTGGAATAACAAAGGGAATGAAGATACATTCAGCCAGGAGAATGGATACAGAGATACAGCAGGAGTTGGAAATTGCCTATCTCTTGGAGAATGAGCTAGGTGAAGACCAGTGACACCAGCAAGGTGGATGGACATGGAGAGGGGCAGGAGCCAAAGACTCGGAGGAAGAGTGAGACTGGAGCACAGAGAAACAGTGAGGGTATAAAATCCTTGGGTTTCTTTGCTGAGGGTCCTGCCCGGGGGCACCAGCTGGGGCTGTTTCTGTGTTGCTGCTCCAGGAATTAATGGTTTTATGGAAAGAGTCACCTGAGGCTCTGCTCTGGGAAAGCTGGGGTGGATCAGCTGGGGTCTGAGTGTGTGAGTGTGGGGTGTGCAGGGAGCCAAGCAGGCACTGCTGGGTCACTGGAGCCATCCACAGGGAAGGGGCCTCAGTCCCAGCAGTGGAAATCTCAGAGCTGGGAGTGCAACTGCAGAGAGACCAGAGAATGGGCAGACTCACAAGTTTCCTTAACAGTAAGTTCTCTATTTCTTTGTGCCTCATTCCCTTACCTGTAAAAAAAGAGGAAATACCCCTTTCCTACCTGACTCACATGCTGCAATTTGAGTATTTATGGCTGCAAAGAGCTCAGATGTGCTACATCTGATAATCCCAACAAAGAAGTTAATGTACTGAACCAGATATCTCTACTTTCACACGCACAAAAACTTGAAACGTACTCAACAGAGAAATCATAATTTAGGGAGAAATCACAAAAAAACCATGAAAGTATAACCGAATAATATATTAAAACACTGTCCAGAATCAAATGGCTTAGCACTCAAGCATTCACTTGGTAGAAAGGACAGATTTTTTGCACAGTCAAGGCAACCCCTTGAAAATGCCTGGAACAAATTTTAAAAAGGCAGTAATTTTCCCGTTTTCATTTGAAAAAGTGATCCTTATTTTTCCCCTCTTCATAAATTTGAAAAAAAAGCCAGAAATAATGAGCTTTAGCAGAATACAGTAAAAAATATATACAAACTCTTGTTATGGTATTCCTCCTTTCAAAAATCTATGTAACTTTTAAGGCTACATTGGTTTTTTCTTTTTCAGTCACTGAATAATTTCACTCTTGATCCCATGCTATATAAATTAAATTTTCTTCAACTCTTTCTGAGAGAGAGAAAAATAAGTTTTCTGAAACCTCTTTTGTTCATTATTTTTCCAGGTTGCCATGGAGCCTGTATTTTCTTCTCCAAGCAAAAGAGTAGTGTCTGGCTTCTCCAGTCCACCAGCCTTCTTAGATGCTAACAGCCTGAGTATCTAGAGATGTCCACAGTTTTATTCTCTTTGCCCGGAGCAGTGAGTTCAAATAGACTCAAACTAGGAGATAATCCCTAGGCACAAATGTAGAAAAGTAGGCAGGCAAACAAGAACCACTCCAAAATAACTCTAAAGATTACACTGGTAGTTGAAGGCACTTGCCATTGCCATTATGCTTACATGTAACAAAGTGAAACTGCAAAAGCTAGTGCTGCACTGAGAACTGCATCATTTTAACTCTGAGAGATAATTGTCCCAATTAAACAGTGGAATATGGTGAAAAAACTATTCATTGAGCCCCTTCAGATTGCTCCTTCTCAGCAAGGGAATTTTCTCTGAAAAAATTTACTTTTCTCCTTAGAGACACTCTTACCACTGAGCAATTAAAGTCTCAACAGTCATTTTTTTCTAGTGGTTTGTTCCTAAAATTGTTCAAAAATTCTTCCTCAGGAGAACAGTGAACAAAAGAAATTTCAACCTGAAATTTATGTATATATCATTCTAATATATTACAAGCAGTACTCATCTTTAACAATCTCTGTATTATATTACAACAATACAGCATGCTACATTTTAATGAAAAGCAAGCTAAAAAAACTACAAATAAAAGTTGAAAAAAAAATCAGTCTAATTGGCTTCCATTCAACTTTGAATTTAACCAATAATCTTGAATTCAATCTTACATTTACATTCAATTATGACTAGCAATGCTTTTACATTTTTAATGCAAAACATGTGAGGAATATATTTTGTGTTCTCTTCTCTTTTCATCTTATATCATCATCTCTTGTATTTCAATACAAAATGTGTTTAGTCCCTGGTGGAATTAGAGAGGATGAACAAACATTCCATATCTTGTTGGCTGTTTCTATCCAAGCTCTGCTAATGATAACAAACCCTTTGAAGTTACTATAGCTCTGGGAGAGACAAACAGTCTTTATGAAAGACAGCATTTCAAAAAAAAAAATTCTTGATTGGACCCAAATTATAAAACAAATTCCTGATTTAAATCTGCTGGTTATTCTCCAATACCTCAAACACCAAGTTTTTATTATGGACAACCCTGTGCACTACTGCAGTGCAAGTAAAGCTCAGGTTGAAATGTCAAGGATTCTGGGATGCACTGGATGAGACTCTATTCGAGTAGAAATGAGCATGCACTTAAAATCTTGTTGAAAAATGCAAAATTGAATTTTATAAAACTCTGCACATTTTTGATATGTAGATCCAATAAATAATAACTTATCGGCAGCAGTCATCTATCCCATTCTGCCAATTTAAGATTCGTGCCTTAGTATGTTTTGCAGTTTTATCTAATCCTTATTTAATCTAAATATTTTCCATCAATTTCCTCTAGTACTATCACAGAACTAAATACATTTCAGTCCATCTAAGCTTTATCTGAAGTCCATGTTACCTGCACATCTCAATCATTCATGTTTGAAAATGTAATCTTAAAGGTTCTTCTGAACTTTTTTCAAACTTTAGCTGCTCAGATAAAATCATTGATGGAATTTTATTTCCTTCCTTTTCTTTTCTGCATTACTCTGCTTGGACAGGATACAAAACTCAAGGCCAGTAGTCTGTTCCACAAGTACAGCATCAGGCTACACAGAGACACAGAATACTCAAAGCACAACTCCTGTGTGCTCTACAGACACTGACAGTCAAGACAATCTCTCAACAGTTTTTGAAACAGTTTTCATTTTACAAGAATGCTGATTGATTGGGAGGCACCTATATCAAAGACTGCACTGCTGCAATTCATATTCACAGTGTACCACACTATTGCATTGCACAGGATGAAAGTACTGTGAAAAAGGGGTACACAAAACTGAAATAGAAGACTATGAACAGAAAAAGCAACCCTGAAGTAAACCACTAGAATACATAAAAACAAGCAAAAGATTCTAGGCCAAAACTGGTAACATTTTTCCGCCATTAAAGAAATTATGATGTTAGAAATATACTAGCTTAAGGAAGGGGTTACATACTGTCTCACACATAAGAATACAAATGTTTATTCTTAAAATTAAGACAAGCCCAGCTTGGTTGCAGTGAGCTATATGCAGAAGCATTTTGCCATCTTCTCTACAGTACTAAGAGCACAAGAGCATCAATGTACACAGGAAAATAATAGGAGACCCCTGACCTTTATTCTGTTCCCCTAGTGCTCTCCCTCACCCTCCCCAAAGCCTGATGGAGTTGCATGGGGAGTCCCTTTGCAAGTGAACAATCCATTCTGCATGGACAGTGGAAGGCACCATGGGTTGGGATGCAGGTGCAGCTCTGGACACCCTCTCACTCTGCTCCACAGTCAGCAATCACACACACAGTAATAATCCTGTGCTCTTGTATCCCACAACTTCAGCACCTTTCATGCAGCTGTGCCTTCCCTAGGCAGTACAAATACTTTCCAGCCTCTGCAGAGAAACAGGGCTTAAATGGTTTGAGGACAAAATTGCTTCCTTATATTCTGCACTGAGTCCTGCCAGGCTGAGTTCTGAGGAAGTAAGAGAGATTTCAAACTCCTGCTGTCAGAAACATTCACTTTTGATGGATAAATAAGATTCCAGAGCTGTCAAACTGGCACCTCTTGCCAGCATGGAGTTTATTTCTTAGGACAGTTGTAACAAATGTAATGTAATAAGGTACTAAATCAATCATCCGTATTTTTGGCTCCTGTTGTTCACATGCTAAGCTGTTATAAGATAGCTGGTTATATAACTACAATTTTAACCCTTAAACTCCAATGAGACCAACCATAGAGACACATGAATAATCAGGTCTGAAGTACAGTGTCTTATGCTATACTGCCAGTCTAATTCTACAAATTATATTTATTTTTTCATGTTTCTTGCCAAGTGGAAAATGTTACCCATGGGAAATAACTTAAACATTAGCTTCCTTTCAAAATTATTTAGATTTTTCTTTAAACCCCTCAATTATTTTGCATTGGATCTTAACATTTTTATCCTCTTCCTACCTATTTCTCTTATTTCTACATCAAAAACAAGTGCCATGCTTTGAAGAAAAGTAAGTAAGACAGAAAAGGACACTGAGAAACAAAAATGAAAGAGGTTAACAATTCCAAAATATTATGCTCCCTTTATTCAACGTTATTGAAGTTTACTAATAGAGGCTGACATCCTAGTAATAGCGTGGGTAAATAGAAGCTAGTCAGTGAAGGAATGGAGACCAAAAGTAAGCATCCAAACTAGGAGATCAGCAGAGACCAGTGATGAACACAAGTGTGCTTGGAGCCTCCTCACCTGTACCCATCTCCCCATGGAAGAGCAGCAGCTCTCAGCAACTTCCTGCGGTTTCTTCACCATAAACATGTGGGACAGAATATTGAAGCACCTAGGACTCTGACCACTTCTACAGACACACAGAAATGCAGCTCAAGGTGTTATAAATGTGGAAATGTTCTCTGCCCAACCCCTTCTGATTACTGTTGGTACCTTCCACTTGCTCTTCAACTAAAATTGGCCATAAATCACCCCCTGCCTTATCAATTGAAATCAGAAATTGCAACAAAAATTACAGAAGTCAGCAGAAGGGTGTCTGGTGCCCAGTGAAGCCCATTATATCTTTCTCATGATATCTTTAATTTCTTTTGTTGTCATAACAGCTGTAAACCCTTGGCATCAACAACCTACTTAATATATTTACACTGCAAATTGACCACAGTGAAATGTAATTTGTTTCTAGAAGCCAAAGCAATGAATTGAGCCCATTAATCATAAATTTCATTTCTACTGTAAGCTTACAGACACATCAAAATATACTAACATACACATTCAAATCAGTTGAAGGTAAGAACTAGATGTGGTTTGATCTTGATATTGTCATCAAGTTTGGAATTTAAAAATGCCTGAACTATATTGCTAAGCATGTTAATTTAAAATACTATCATGTCAAATGGGAAAAACAGAGAGAGTTTAGTTCCTTTTTAAATATAAGCACTGCCTATCCTGCTGCTCTGAAGGAGGCAAAGACCCTGTGGAAAAACAGAACAAAATACAGACTCATGAAATTAGGAGTTAGTGTCATACAATTCACTTCAATGAGTCACAAGTTACACGCAGTCAACAGCTGGGTTTTATGAACTTTTAAGGTTGACCTAGGAGCTCATACTTACTACAAATCTACATTTTTACTGCACGTCAAATGGCTGCATTGATTTGCTTCCTACACATCATGCATACACTTGTATTTTGGGGTTTTTTTAATTAAATCTGTGTACTTTTTTATACACAAAATTGCTGTAAAAGTGAGGTATTACTATTATCACAGCACTGGTTCTAAGTTACCATTTTCTCTGCTTTATTACTAGCAGCCTCCATTTCTAAAAATCCCCAAAACTCATGCAAATTGAGGCATATATTTGTGACAATTTTGAAGATATTTTTAGAAGAGATCAATTGTCATGATTTTGCATTGATTAACTCTGTGTTTACTGAGTCACTCTAAAGTTTTTAGACCATTAGTAAACTGAATGTGTTTATGGACAGGCACAAATTGAGTTAAAAAGAAATGCTAGAACCAAATGAAAAACCAGACTTTGCAGAATTTATGTCTGACTTAAACTGATCATTATTTCTGGTATTAAAGTTAAGTGGAGAGTCAGTTATACTCTGATATGTCATTATAAGCAATGAAAGTAGCTTCAAACTAAAAATCTTATGTCTAAGAGTCAAATAGAAAACAACCCATATAAATTCATAATTCATTCAAGTCAATATGAGAAGCAAACACAGATACACCTTCTTTTAGGGTATTAAGCTATCCATTTAAGAGTAGATTACCTTATCACAAGATTAAAGGAGATGAAGAGTTTCTGTCTACAGACAAAACCAGAGGGATTTGTTCCACTCTAAATGATTTTCATATATCAAATGTTTGGTTACAACTGTTCTTTCTAGATGTATTCTACTTGGCAAAAGCTAATGCAAAGACCATGAAACAGATTCAAATAAATCAGAGAGAATAAATTATAATAAAAAATGCACCACCAACTACATACATGAAAAACAGTCAAGTCATATTTAGGTTTCATCCTCTAAGAAAAAAAGAAAAAAATTGCAATAAACAAACAAACTCTTCTCCTATATCCAGGTTAGCTTGAGATCTGGGGGCTGTTATGTTCATTCTCTGGAGTGTTCTTGAAAGAGTGAACTGCTGGGGACATACCTAAATCAATTCTACTATCCTCTCACAGCAAGATGTAATGCTTTTGTTATCTTTATCACTTCAGCTGTTGGACTCACCACTGGGTGATGGCAGGACCTCTGAACTCACAGCACATTGCACTTCACTGGCAATCTCACGGCTTTATTTCTGCCAGTCCATAAAGCAGTTTCAACTTGCTGTTACCATGAAATCCCAGGGCTTTGCAGGACCATCTACACTAATGAGGAGCCTGGGAACACTTAAGAAAAATTCTCCTAAATATGTTCTGGGTTTTGGTTTTTTTTAGAGAAAAGAATAGTGTTGTCCCAAAGCTAATACCTGACAGTGATCTTAGATGAGCATGCCAGCACTTCAAACACTACAGAAGAACAGGAAAAGGAGCACAGCAATACTGCTGCAATGGGTGCAGAGTAAAATCAGTGGCAGAGCAAAAAGCAGACCACATATGTAACTAACAAAATATTGAACTAGAGATCTAATGATAGCAAACAGACTAGAACTGGATCAAACAATAAATGAACTAGGACTTTGTTAAATAATACAC
>VZTT01004795.1:22295-41962 GCA_013400855.1 Buphagus erythrorhynchus | reverse complement strand
GAAAACAGCAGTAAAATAACACACCGCAACAGTAGGGCATCTGCCTTGTCGTATCTCCTTCCTCCAAGGTCATGTGGAGAAAAGATTCTCTATGGTGCCATGGCATTCTGCAGGCATGTCCCACAGCCTGTATTCTCAGTTCCATCTTCTCTCTTTCCATACAGCCTAAAGAGACTTTCCCACAAAAGGGAAGTAAAGATTGAGGCAAAGCTGTTTGTCTTTGGTTTCTCATTTAGAAGGTCCTTCTGGAGAAAAAAGCACAGAGTTAGTGACATAATATCATTACAGTGTTCTGCAGAAGCAGCTCCACTGGCACTATATCATCAAGAAGAACATCATAGGCATTATAGACTGTGATAGAAGTTTGAACTTTGGAAACTGAACAGAAGGAGGATGTTAAAGAGCTGGCAATTGCATTCCATGTGTACTGCATGTTTGAGATAATATCTTCTTTGACAGTGAGAACAGCAATCTTCTAGGTACTGGGACTGGAGAAATACTGAGAGAACTCAGATTTTAATCAAGCAATAAGAAGTCCTGAACAAAAGGCAAGAAATACTAAATTTTAAGTACATAGTGGCCTTTCATCTTTCTTTATAGACACTAAAGAAGTTAGCAACATTAATTTAGAATACTGGTGCCATGAATTACATGACCTCAAGACCTGATTTTTCTTGTCTATAAAGACAATCCTTACTAAGATTTAGTCATATTGATAAGCAGTTTTTTAGTTTCTATTTTTTTCATATCTGCTCAATTATTAAACACTCTTACTGTCCAGGACTCTATTTTTAACACTTTTAACAATTGCTTTCCTTATTTACTTACAAAATATTGCATAAAAATAGGTTGTCTAAGGCATATGCTTGATCTCATCTGCTCTGTGCAATAGTCATCTCAAAACCATGTTTAAGATAAAAATACAAGGCTATTTCTGCAAAGTCTGTCAGTAATCAAAGGTTTATAATTTTGAGAGTGAATAGAATCACAGTAAAATGTTCCGTCTTGAAAGTGCAAATGTAGGTTATTACCATCTCATGCTGCCATAATTATTACCACTGTGCAAATGTTATCTGCAGTATTAAAACTACACAGGAAAACAGCACAGCCTGACGTTCTTGTACAAGATGAGATAGGAGAGATATTGTTAGTGTATTCCTGGCCCTAAACTGTTTTATTCTTAATTGTTGCTCAGAGCTACTGAAAGTACCATATGATACTCTTACATGGGAACTATTATGTCAGACCTTTTCCACACAGACAAAAAGTAGTGTATTTCAGTCACTATCTGCCTCTTTGCAGCTGAAAGATTCCCATGTGTATGTGAGATAACTGATTTTTGTAAGTGTCATAAACATTGAAGAGCAGTATTTTGGGTTCTTATTCCATCTGAATAAGACACAAAATATCTGAATATAAAGACACAAAACCAATCAGTAGTACTTTTTATTGTGTGGTGGAAATAACCTTGATTATTTCTCCTTAACACTGTTTCGTCAGCTGCATACTACTTGGTACTTATATTTAGAAGCTCCAAAAATTCTATATAATCTTCATTATGGTTTATGAAACAGAAAGTCTTATTTTACTTTAAATTTTTAAAGTTTTAAGCAGATCTGCAGATTTTGCTTTCACACCAGAAAAATCTATCAAAGTGTCTGACTTTTTAATGCAAAATCAAATATTTTCAACCAATAACAGCTGCATAAAATTAATATCATTGTATTGCTGGGATCCCTACATAAACTACATAATTTAGTAATTCCTTATTTTTAATTAAAATCTCAACATGCATAATGTAACTCAGGAATATTTACTTAATATTCATATTCAAAATCTGCTTTCAAAACTTTAATAAAATAGTGTATAGAGAGGTTGCTAGAGCATTATTATATAAACTTCCTAATGTAATCTAAATGTCAGACCCCAGGATTAATTTCTTGGGGATTTTTGGTTATTTGTTTGGTATTTTCATTCCTCTTCATATTTTGTGAAATAGTCATTAAAAAGCTCCATTCAGATCTATTGGGAGAATTGCCTTGTTATAGCAGAATATCTTGTTTTGGTAGGTTCTTATTGTTCTCAATGTTTTCTTTCCTGTAAATAGTGTTCTTTAATTGTTTTGTGTATAAATGAAGAAAACAACTCTCAGAGACTCTTTGCGTGGTCATGACAGAATTCCCATTCTTGACTTCACCATTTTATATTAGAAAATTTAGCCATAGCAGAATCAGGATGGATCCAGTAATATACTAGACTTTGGACCATACCAATTAGCTTGGGATACATATGACATTTAGTCAGAGAAAACTGAATCCTCATTGTAGGTTTCTGATATGTTTTTTTTTCTCATTTTGATATTAATAGAGGAAAAAAATGGGTGAATAATGTGCCAGTATTTAACCATTATGTATAAAGTATGCAATATGTTCAGGACAGTCCTCATCAGTGTTTATAAGTGTGTTTGTCTTGTTTATTTCATCACACAATTGCTGAAAGATATTTTTCCCTTTTAATATTATCCAGCCACCTTTAGACTTTTATCTTCAAGAATGGATGAAATTATACCTTTTTTATTCCATTTTTCTGTCATTTCCCTTTTCTCTGCAACTTCTCAAAACCAACTGTCAGAGTTCAGATGACTAATATCTAATTCTGTTGGCCTTCTGAGATTCATTTAATTCAAATTCATTAATTTGTAGAAATTACCTTTTCTCATATCTGTCCATATCTTTCTTCTTCCTCTTATTTTTTTTCCTTACATTAGTAGTTCTCTGCCATAAATGATACTGTACATGTTCTGTGAATTGTTCATCAGCTCCACAGTCTATATAATAACATGGTAATTTTTGCAGGACTAGAGAATTTGGTACTGACTGTGTTGCTTTTTCATTCTCCATATCTTACTTTCTCAAGTGAGCAGCTGAGACTATGTTACGTTTGTTTTATGCCTTGAACTATTATTCTCTTCTCCAGAAAGCCCATGGCTATTTTGTAATAAAATATTCAGAGCTTATCACACTGATCTTATAAATTTCATGCTAGTGGTTTGGTTATCAGTTGCATTCCTAAATGTTTACTACAAAACGTGATTCCAACACAAACAACAACAAAAAAAATGGAATTAATAAAAAAAACTTTGATGTTAATAAAATAATCACAAATCCTCTGACTTAAATACCACTCTCTTGCTGTTGGGGGAGATGAATACAGAATTACTTGACCTGTTTCTCATCAGAAACTGTCTACAGTGGCAACCCTATCTGGCTAGAGATCACCTGGAAAGGACAGATAGCAACCTGATCATCACAAGCAGCTCTTCTGTGTATGCTCCTTATATTAAAACATATTATAGCCTCATACACTGTGCTTGGCAGAAGAATCTGGTGGTCCTCCTACTGCCCAGGACAAGGACAAGACATGCTGCTGTGCACTGTAGGGTGAAACCTGCAGCCCAGCTGACATCCAGAGCACTGCAGTTGCTTCACTCATTTTCTTTCAGGCACATATCTCATGGAGCAGATAGTCCTAAGCAGCTTGCCAAGGGGTGATTGTAAGAAATTTCTGATATCTCAAATGTCCAATAACACCACTCCACAGATTGCTTTTATTAATTATTTTTTTATTATTTTATTTATTATTATTTATTGCTTTTATCTCCCGTTCAGTGCACCACTTTGTTTGTTACAATCTCAGCAATTTATGTATTATCCAGTCCCTTTGGAGGACCATGTGAAATATTTATGACTGTCAAGAAAAGTTTAGGAGACATATTTTGCAAGTACCACAATATGATCTGTACGGTGGAAACTTACAATTTTCATTAGAATTGTGCAAAATATTGCACTTTAAATGAAACCACTGGTGGGGAAATTTCTATTTCTGCTGTCAGAACCTACATAGAAAAATGTTATTCATGCCTCAAGGACTGTAATTTTACCAATTGCAATCAAAAGGTTTACTGAAACATTTTTTTAGGTATTTGTTTGGTTTGGGTTTTTGTTTATGGTGGGTTTTTTTTTGTTGTTTTTTTTTTCTTTTGCCAATTATATTGTTATTTTGTTTTTTTTTTTTCTTGGGTTTTTTTTTTTTTGTTGTTTTTTTTTTCTTTTGCCAATTATATTGTTATTTTGTTTTTTTTTTTTCTTGGGTTTTTTTTTTTTTGTTGTTTTTTTTTTCTTTTGCCAATTATATTGTTATTTTGTTTTTTTTTTTTTTTAACTGAGGTTGATTTTTCAGGAGGTGAAACCACTAGACTGGAAATAAGACTGGAAGTGGAAAAAACTGGATTCCCATCCACATAAGCCCTTTGTGACACCATCAGGACCCAGGTAAGTCTCTCTGAACTACTCTGTAAAATTACCATGTTAGAGAAGGGCCAAGATGTGGGGGTCAGATGAATAGTGTAGATATATTTACACTTGCAGAACTAAGATGGCTGGGACCAGCGTCTATCACCGAAGCCAGGAAGAAGAAAATAATCCTTATCCTTTTGCTTAAACACTCCAAGCATTCAAAACAAGCAAATTGTGTAAAAATTGCTTCCTAAAATTTTCCTTCTACTTCTAACTCAGCAACAGTATCTAGCTATTGTCTGGGAAATTAAACCCACTGGTTTTGAGGCTTAGATATTTGAGATTCTGCACCCAGGAACATTTCCTCAGGGTGCCTGATTTACAGAGGTGAGGATGCTCTGCAAGACTTGTGAGTAGAGGCCAAATCTTACAGCAACAGTAGGAACTGGGAACTGGAACGGAACTGGCTTGTTTTGGAAGATAAGACTTTTGTAACTGATATCTCTCTTCCCAGAGATCAGGTAGAGTTTCAAGCCTGCCCATAAAAAATGCAAGAATAAATTTTAATGAACTATGATGATGAAACATTTAACATTTTGCATTTTACACATTTTAAAATCTAGTTATTTTCTTTTTTTTAATAAAACTTGTTTCATTCTGGTTTTCCTTATTAATTTTGAGATTTTTACCTTTGCAAAATGAATAAATCGTACTTGAGGGTTAAAAATTTTCAAGGAATTTTTGAAGTTAGGAAAAAAAAAACAACCAAATTGTTCTACTGTGTAACAGAACAGTATTTATATACCACTGTGTATTTTTTTACGGTATGCATCCATATAAGTTAGGACAAAAGCATACACCCAACATATCTTGAAAATTACTCTAAATACAGTAACACAAATATAAAACCCCCTAAATGGAAAATATGACAGCAGGTGAACTGTAGTGGTCAAAGAGATCCAGGCTTTTTCTGGTGAAAAAAACAACTTTTGTTTAATATCTAGCCCAGAACAGAAAATGTTTTTCTGTAACTCCACAAAACTAAAAAATATTTTTGCACAACTTTGCCAATCTAAATTCAACACATGAGTGCTAGTGGCCTGGTTAGAAGCCACTTCAGTTCAGACAGGGTAGCTTGTGCCCAACACAGATATCATGAGGAAAACAGTGGGATTGATATTAACATGTCATAGCAGAAAAAATAGTTTTATACGAAACAAAGCTTCACATTTTTGTTTGCCATATACAATTTGTTTCAATAATGTTCAATATTGTCCTCTAGAGAAATATCTTTTGCTGTAAAATTATCCCCTTTCCATCTTTCCAAGACATTTTTTTGATGTTTATATACAGAAAAAAAATACATATTTTTCCAAGATGAGACAGAGCTTGAAACATAATGTATCTTTTTATAGTATTATTCGCCCACTCAGAAGAGAACAATTCACAAACATGGAGTTTAAAATACATCATAAAATTCATGCTTCTTGCAGTATCAACTTTAGTCCATACACCCCCTACATTAACAGCTGTAACACTTAGAAGTAGATATGAAAGAATTTAAAATTGCAGGGTCCATAAATATGTGCACTTAATCCTAAGGTATTTGAGATAAGACAATCTTAGCCTGGAGAAAAGGAGAGGTGACCTTGTCACTCTCTACAAGTTCCTGGAAGGTGGTTGTAGTCAGGTGGGGGTTGGTCTCTTTCACCAGTCAGCAACTGACAGAACAAGAGGACATAGTCTCAAGCTGCGTCAAGGGAAAATTAGGTTGGATATTAGGAAAAAAATTTTCACGGAAAGAGTGATAAAATACTGGAATGGTCTGCCTGGGGAGGTGGCAGAGTCACCATCCCTGGATGTGTTTAAAAGAAGACTGGATGTGGCACTTGGTGCCGTGATCTAGTTGAGGTGTTAGAGCATGGGTTGGACTCAATGATCTTGAAGGTCTCTTCCAACCTAGTCATTCTGTGAATTCTGTGAATCTGAAATGGGTCTGGGAAGCAGTTTTTGTTAGCCAGTGGGTGACAGGCAGACTTGGAGACACTGTTAAAAAAAGAAATGTAGTATTTACAGGTCCTCATGCTAGTACCAGGATAAAGTCATCTATCTTTTGCTAAGCAGCACACCAGTTTCCTCCCTGAAGAGCTCAGCATTTCTATGCATCATTTTTACAAGACACATCCTTTCTGAAGTCATCGAAGTCTTAACTGAAAACCTCTCCTTGCCTACCTTCAGGTCCACCTGATTACTGATGTCTACCATGAATGTAGTTGCACTTGCCCAGAACCTGCTCTGATCAATACCCCCACCAAAGTGCTCCTGAGATGAAGTGAAAATTAGAGTCATGATCCCAAGGTATTTCCTGAAGCGTTTCCGTGAGCAGAGACACACCAGTACATCTTTTTAAAATTTGACTTTTAATTCCTGCTCTTCAGATGGGCTACGCATTTCCATAGCTGGGTGCTTGTAAATGTCTTTTTTTCTACAATTCAATTCAAACAAGGTTGCAATCTGTCCAAACCTTGAAATCTGTGGCAGAGTGTCTCAAAGTCTGCATCACATAAAAATGCTTGAGAACAAATTCCTTCCTCGTACAATGAAGAAAATATACTCAATCAAAACAGGAAACAACATCCAATTCTTTTCAAGCTGTCTCTGTTCAGGTTCCATTTCTGAAAATATTGGCTTGTAGGAAATAGCCTTAGTCCCTTAATAAGCTGCTTATACCTGCTGGTGCAGGCAAGGTAGGAAACATTTTCTGAAGGATTAGTTCTCCATAATATGTAGCTTATATGAAATGAAGGGGCAGCAATCTATGACTATACTGGTGAATTCTCACTTTGCAAGATTTATACTGGGGTGTAACTCACAAACCTCATCCTGTGCTCATGCTCATTTACAGATCTTCTCTGGAACCAGGATTTCAGGATTTTTGGAGATTAGGAACTATTTGAGAAACATGTTTTGGTTTTTGGGTTTTTTTTCTGATCCAGAAATTCTATCTGTAGCTAAAATCAGGGCTCTGAGCTCCAGCATGAGAGATTCTGTTTGTATAAGCAGGTTTCTGACTGTACATCTGAGAGCAGAAACAAAAGCAGTTGGCACCAATGCTTTGCTCTAAGGCTATATATGAGTGATAGCTCAAGTTTTTTGCCTTTATCTACAAGAAATTTATAATCTATAATTAAACATGAGTAGAAACTTCTTTACTATTGTGATCAGATATATTTGTATTTTTATTTTTTTTCCCCTCCCTTTTTGCATATTATGAATGCCATTTGATTTTCAAGAATAAAATAAGAATAACAATAATATAAGAATAACAAAATTCCAGGTAATCTCTAATGCACAAATCATAGGCAGTCACGTCAGTCATAAATATCACATTACTAAGAGCTACCAACAGATCAGTTACCTGATTCATGTACAACTAAACAAAACAACTAAACTAAACAAAAACCCTCAACCATATATTGAACAAGAAGTGTTTATCAAATACCTCAGTGGTGAGGACATTCATTGTAATGTCTTCTCATGTCAAATTTTAGCATATTTAAAATAACATTTTTTCCTCTTGTATATTTTAGTCAGAACATATCTATTTTAATATTAAAAAAAAATTCAGCGAACAGATAACTAACCTCTAAGTAGGTATGGTTCATGACTATTATTTTAGAAGAAGCTACCCTTTCCAGGCAGAAATATAAACACACTTTAAGAAAGAAATCAAAAAACAGTATTTTTTATTTGTGTAAGAATCATTGTGTGTGCATTTTTAAAGACCAGGTGCATTTCTTAGACATTCACTTGATCAGGGAGCAAAAGGAACAGGCTCAATAGAAGCATAGGAGATTTCTATGCTAGTGAATAGCTAGTGAAGGAGAAATGGCAACAATCATGTCACTTCCCATACCACTTGCATGCAGACATAGAGAGAGACAAAGGTACTGGAGTGGGATGATGCCCTGCCCTGAACATTCATACAAAGATTTAGTCTTTGTTTAGAGAAGCTTAAATTCCTAGTGTACAATAAAAAAAATCAGTTATCTATTTCCAAAGAGGATAAGTAAACCTTATAAAGGGACTGTCTTGGTTTGAAAGGCAGGTGTCTTCCAAGAAAGGCAGGAGCCTCTTTTTTAAAATGGAGAATGTAAACCTCCTCTCTCCAAATTAATATAATTTTGAAATTAAGGGGGTTCTCAGGCAAAGATATGGGAATAGGAATAACAGTTCTTTACTAGGAAAATTAATATAGAAATACAGTATTACAGAGAACAAACCCAAAAAAAACCACTGACAGAGTCAGAATACAACCTGACGCCCAGTCAGTCAGGGTGTTGGTAGCAGTTCAATTAAATGGTGGCTGCAGTCTTCCTGGATGACAGATGTGGTTCATTTGAAACAGTGGTCCTGTAGAAGGGTGCAGTTTTCCTCCAAAGGTCCAGTAATGACATGAAAAGGTCCGGTTTTTCCTCTGGAATCCAGTGGAAAAAGGCTGCCTTGGTGTTCCAAATCTCAGTTTCTACCTAGGTAGGAAAGGCTTGGCTCCTCCCCCTGGCTGAAGCATCTCCCAATGGGATGATGTAATTTTATCAGTCATTCAGTGGGACTCAATTGCCCATTAACAGACATTTTCCTGGAGAAAGGATGGGTTGTGGGAAAGAGAAAGATGACTGCCCCACCTGGTTATAACAGATGGCCCATTAGCAGAGGATATCTGCCACTGAGAAAATGATCGCTGCCCCAGCTGATTTCAACAGATTGTGATAGAATACATACTTTTGGGCACATCCTGTATTGCAACCTAAGACAGGGACAAATATCTTGGCAAAACCTACAGGCATCATAGCTTTAAATAGATTATGACTTGAAGAATATTGAAGACAAAAGAAAAAAGAATTTTGTGTCCAAAATGTAGGAGTGATGGAGTAGTCACTAGAGGAAAACAGGATTTTTCACTTGGATTTTTTTTTTTTTTAATTAAAAAAGAGGTGGGGGTTAAGATGAACAGATAAGAGCATGTCTGGGAAAAAAAAGACAGACTATGAATTGCTGACAAGTTCAAACTGAGAAGAGGCTCCAGTGGTGGACTTTATGCATTTTGTTGTAGTATTTGACCCATTTACAATTGACCTGAATCTATACATCATATTGTTAAAAAGCTGTAAAGTTCCTTACACATCTAAATACCCAGATACTTAAATATGCAGAATACGGACAATACATACTTTGGATTACAAAAGTTTCTACCTGTTTCTGACAAGGAATTAATTTTAAAATTTTACTAGGTAGGTAATTACATGTAGGGGTTTAATCATGTTTCTTTTACTGCTCTATTCAGGGTGGAGGCAGCTTGATAGCATATGATGTTTTATAAAATTCATAGCAAGCAAGGAATTGAAATAACCTGAATATAGTAACACATAGTCCTTGTGCCTTGAAGTCAAATGCAGGTCAGATTTTGCTCTCAGTTAAATCTGACCTTGGGTGCCATTTATAAATATGGAATATGCTTTTCTACATCAGTAGTATTAAACACATTTTCCCTTTTTACTTTTTATTTTTGGTGCTGCATAGGTAAAATTATCTTGGTTTTGTCTTGGTTTGAAAGACAGGTATTTGCTAAGGAAAGGCAAGAGCCCCTTCCCTGAGATGGAGAGTGCAACTCCCTCCCAGTTATTATAATTTTGGAATCAGGGCCTTTCAGGCAAAAGATATGGGAAGTAGGAATAACAGTTCTTTACTAATATATCTAACAAGGCAAACAAAAGAAACAACAACAGCTATAGAAACTGACACCAAAACAGAACAGTATAAGTCGGTTCCAGCCCTTTCTGGCCGCAGGCTCCCTCTCCCTGCGCTCAGTTCCCGCTGCTGTGGGCAGGGCAGGCCCCGCGCAGCTGAACAGGGCCGGGGGGATGGCGGCGGCGGCCCCGCTGTGAGAGGGATGGAGGAGCGACTCCCCCCTCACGGGGTCGGTCGTGGTGCTCGGCAGAGTGCCCGGAGGCAGTAGGATGGAGCGGGAAGGCAGCAGTGCGATGTCCGACAGCAGGGAACGTGGCTCCCGGCGTTGGGATGGCGGGGAAGATGCTAAGTAGGAGCACTGGCCGCCTTCCTCCGACTCCACCAGAGAGCGAGAGAGCGAGAGAGCGAGAGAGCGAGAGAGCGAGAGAGCAGGCCTCTGTCCCACGTCTCCTCTTCTGCTGTTCCCCCTGTCCCCAGCCCCCTGCGAGAGGAACTGTTACCCTAGCTATCTGGGCTAAAGTGTAGCCACAAATACTTAGCATAACAACGGGAAAAATTCCACAGAAAGAAAAGGGAAAAATTCAACCTCCCAACAGTTTAGTTGTATATACTCTGCAGCTTCATTCATCTGAAACTGATATTGATGTCTAAAATTTATCTGTTGACGGGTTCAACTTCAATATTTTTTCTATAAATTTAATGGAATAAAGAACTACATTTGGGGAAACACCTAATGTGTGTTTTGCCTGTCTTTATCCCAGGGCAGGAGGACAAGGGCATTGCAAATCCTAGTGAGGTGCATTTAAGGTTGAAACAAAGCTTGAGAAGAATTATTGCATCTATGTACTGTTCTCTGGGCGGCTGCACCAAAAAAATAGACATGTGAGTGATGAGGAATCTGCTTAGGCAAATGAAATTCATGATTCTACTGATCTTAAAAGTGTCAGTCTGAGATAAGGACCTCAAATCAGAAAAGAGATACTCTTTTTTACAGACCTGAACATTGTCTTTTCATACAATTTTGGTGCATGAAGTACTGAAGTAAATTGCAGTCCTTAGAAAGAGAAAAAATGGGGGAAGGGTGGAGTCGCCATCCCTGTAACTGTTCAAAAAGATGTGGATCACTTGAGGCATGATTTAACAGTGGACATGGTGGGAGTGCTGCATTAATGGTTGCACCTGATGATGTTATAGGGCTATCCCAACCCTGATGATTCTGTGGTTGCCTGAATTGCATGCTCGGTCTTGAATGTTTGAGTGATTTTCAAAACAGTTTCAGATTACATCACAGCTCTGCCTGAAGTTGCCCACACGTGGATAGAAGGTGCTGCAGCTGACATATACACCTGCATAACTCAGAGGTATTTGATATCTTCCATTTACTGAAAATATATTGCTTTATTTTATTTCAAAATAACTGATGTCTCTCAAAAAGCTATATTTTTCCCTGCTATGGAAACTAATCATTTCTATCGTCACAATTGAAGAGTATTAAAATGTTTAATTTCCAGAAAGTTTGAGGAATTATCTGATGTACTTGGATGTCAGTTTTGCTCGCTATCATTAAACACATCGTTATACAATACACTCCACTTAAAACATTAAATTAGCTTCATATATGCTCTTTTAACTTTTTAAATGTGATGTTTCTAAAATTCCAATTACAGCAGCAAATCAGAGTCAAAGGAAATTTCTGGAGCCCATCCTGAAAAATTCAATTTTTAGTTCAGCGGCATTCATTATGTGGTTTACAATGGGAATATCACGAATGGTGTAGGTGATGTAGTGAACCAGAATACATGATTTTTATGTGTTTCAGCAAGATCTCCATTTTAAAACAAAGTTGGAATTTTTTTTGTTGTTTTTTATTCTCCCTGTCACTCTTTTTTTTTTTTTTTTTTTTTTTTTTAGCTGGACCTCTGCACTTAGCTTGGGCAAATTTTTCAAGTTCAAAGTTCATCACATGCTGTGGGGTTTAATTTCTAACACCAGTCTATGGGGACCAGAGAACCAGCCAAGGAGAGGCCTATTATGTTCCCCTGAAGGACCAGCACCTAAGCCACAACCCATGGATAAGGAGAGCAAAAAGATTGCCCCCAGAATCCTTTGTTGCTTTATGTTGATTCCTTGCACCCCATTGGTCCTTCCCCTTTCCTCTGCCCCCCCACCTCATCCCATTGGGCCCAGTGTTCTGCCCCACCCCTCACTGCTCCTATATAAACCCCTCTTGCCCTGCTTCTTATAAACCCCTGTTTGCCCTGCCTCTTTGGTCTTTCATCCCTGGATCCCTTTGAGGCTGAAGCAATAAAGGCTCTCCTTGGAACTCCACACAAGGACCCCGTCTCCTTCATCTGTGTCGCCCACATTCACAAAAGAGCTAGTCACTCAGTGAGAGTGTGGACGTGCCTGTGCCCCGAGGATGTCCGTCTAAGGACGCTTCTTAGGGAAGGTTGCAGCACTCCTACCAATGCCTGTCACGACACTACTCCATGGAGCAACTGACTGGGACAGAGCAAGAGGCATTCAGAAGAAAGCAGGTCAATCTCTCTGAAAGGAGAGGAAGTTTTTCAGGGGAACACTCTCTTGCAGATGTTTTTAATTCATAGGAAAAAAAAATACATCAGAAGAAATATCAATGAAAACAAGAGTTCAGGCAGCAATTTATTGTAGGTATAGAATTTAAAAAGTAAATCTGTAAAATCTCACCAAATGTTTCAGATTTGGTAGCTTTTATGAATATGTAACTCACTACAAAATAAAGGAAAATGAAAAATTATACAAAAGCCCCCAAACCGTAAGACTAGAATTTGTTATTTGAGAAATTAAATATTTTCATCTATAACTGAAAATATGGGTGCACTGCAATAATCTTGTTCAAAGAACACAAACTTTGAAGTATCATATGAAATGTTTATAGAGCAACAAATAAATGAAGAGTCGGTATGAGCCCAGCAACAAAACCAAATTGGTACCACTTCTCTGGTTTAATTATTCTTGATTTTTATCTCTCTTTGTAAGCAAACTGATTCAGGTATAGAATACTGCAAAACAATTTGACATTGCCAAACCTGTTTTATACATTTAATCCTCATGCCAAAGAATGAGAAGCTGGTGAACATGTTCCTCTAAATTTCCATTCATCTTTCCTCAAAATGTTGCAACCAATAGCCCTATAATGAGCTCCTAAACCCTCAACCATGCTGATTTTTCCTATAAATCTCTAAAAGGTGAGATGTGTTTCATGTGTTAATGCAGACAACAGCTTGGCAAGACCATGAACACTGAATTACTCCTATCTTTTAGAATTAATATTGATTCTCAGGTCTCTTTTATGGATCATTTGGCACTTTTTTATGCTGTGGCAAATATATCAAGTACATTGGGCTGCAGGAGCTGTTATTGGAACTTTGCATGCAAGAACAGCTATGTCTGGATTCTTTGCTTACATCCGTAGCAAAGACAATTTCCAGTGACACCACTGCTTGATTTAGACTGCCATGAAATGTTACAGTTATGCTCAAGTTTTCTCAAATTCTTATTGTTTCTGCCTCATTTATTTTTCTTTTTTATTCAACCACTTCAAAATGAGGCCCCAGTAAATGATTCAACACTGGTTCTTGGGTAAGATGGAATTTTGCATGTTGTTCCTATCCTAACAAACCTCCATTCACTTATGCTGCTGCCACACTTTGATTTATGTTTGTTTAGCTCATGACAACTATCAGAGTCACAGCTTATGACTCAACTAGGTTTTGTGGCACACATAGTGACCACAGCACCTGCAAATGTGCAAATATATCAAAGCTGCTAAAAAGATTTCCTTGCCTTGAGTAGAGATTTTTTGAATTTCAAAGTCAGTCCTGAGAATGGGATATCAGTACAGGGACTGAAATCAAGAGAAGTAAATGCATCCAAATTTTTAATAACAACTGATGATTAAATAAGGAGTTTGATGAGATTCAGACTAAAGCTTATGTCTACATTAACATTGAATCAAAGCTTTTCCTCCATCTTCTCAATATTATCAAATTGTCCCTTTTTTTCCCCTTTGAATGCATCAGAGATGGCCTCAGAAACAGGATTAAGACTGACCATAAATGTATCATTTACAGCTACCTTCTGTTCACATCACAGATTACAGAGTCTATTAACCCAGTGTACTAACTCAGAAGGTACGGCTGGGTGTGCAGAGTCCTAAGTGCTTCGGAGGCTTGCCCAGCCATGCTTAAAGCAGTCTTTGCAGTCTTGCAATCTTCAAGGCTAACTTATATCTTCAAAGTGGCCTAAGGACTGCTTTTAACACAACTTAATCTGTGTGTCTCTTCTGTTCAATGACAGCTTGGAAATACTAAATTCCAGACAAGTTGCTTGTATATATTCTCTTCCAATACAGAGCTCAGTTACCAATAGTGACCTACAAATGCTTCTGGATCATCTTAGTACTTTACCAAACTGCTTTCCAGAGATAACTGTTTCAAGACTGATTCTTCTGCACTACTGGCTTAGTGTGAGTGTTTACTAGTAAGAAAATCCAACACCTAATGCTTCTAACTCAAAATTCTCTTCTCTTGTTCAGACAGAAGGGTTTTCAGTGCTGAAGTTCTATCATTTTGATATTTTTTTAGGTTGCAGCATCTCTTGCAACTTTTGCATACTGCCACAAAGCAGTTTTTGTTCATCAATGGGAAACAAAAAAAGACAGAATGCATACCAGAAGTTTTCAACAGTGACACCCACCAGTGTGATTGCTTTCATCCAATACACTGAAATATGTGCATTGTGGACTACAAGAGAACAAGGTTCCGAAAAGCAAATCAGCAAATCAGAAAGACACTCTTTCATTTGTATTAGAAAGGGGATTTTTTACTTCTTTTTGTAGAAACGTGGTGAGTCAACTTTGTTTTGGAGAAATTTCTTCCTGCAACAAATCAACAGTGATGAATTTTCTGTGGGTAGAACTAACTAGTTCTAAATATAAACTCCTAAGTATTCATGTCTCACTGAACTTAATATATCTGTGTTCTTGCTGTTGTTACTGGACTTGATTTCTTGTTTCTTTCAACTTTTAGACGTAATGAAAATATGCGCACTTAAGGTTGAGACTTTCATGAAAATGGCAAAAGGATTAGAACTCTGTCCTGTGATACATCTGGATTTTGGGCAAGACTTTGGGCTGTATTTATTTCACTTTTTCTTCATCACAAAAGAATTTTGAGAAATCGACTTTCTTTTGGTAGTTTTCCTTTTGCTGTGATTATTATTTTGTATTTGCATTTGAAATCCTCACCTCAGCTTCACCTACTGCAGTAAAGAAGCTATGAAAATGCATTTTCAAACTTAAGACCTTAATGTTACTTTTAAATGAAATAACATCAAATAATTAATGTTTGGTTCATCAGCAATAGTCACAGTAACATAAAAAGGAGAAATGCAAGCAGAAGTGTCAATTCTCTGTCAGAGCTATTTGGATTTGTATAAGTAAATGTCCAGTGTGTACTTGCTTTGAGATTACTTAGGAAATACTAAGACAAAACCAGAAAACAAACAAACCCACCCCAAAACTAGCTTATACTTCATAGAAAACTATGTATTTCTTAAAGAGATTTTTGAACTTGAGAACAGCAGAATCTAAACCCAGAACTTCACTGATGTGGATTGCACTCAGATTTACCAGTTGGTATGTTCGGGGGGTTTATAGAAACAGCTGGCAAATCAGCAGGGAAATAATGATTATGAAAAACTATTATTTTTCACCTTTCTAATATCCCTAGATCATAATGCAGAGCAGGGGAAGTTTATGAATGTCTTAAATATTTGTATATTTCTAAGGATGAACACAATTTACATTGGCTTCAACAAATGTTACAATTTTAAAATTTTATGGCACTTTGATATAGGATTGTCAGAAAGGGTTCTTTTCATGACATACACCGTCTGATCCTATTAGTTAATCTGATTGGTTAATTCTTGTGGTGGCTGTATGCAGTAATGGACACTCAGGAGTATCCAAGAGATCCTTCTTTTTCTTCTTCTTCCTAATCAAACTTAGTGAACAACTCAAAGACTCACAGCTACAATCTATGAATGCAGTGTTTTTTAACTGATTGTTCTATTAAAATACCCTCTATTGTAATTTTTTTTCAGGATCTTTATCTACATCTTGACAATCAAAGATATGTTAGGGGTCATGATTTGTTTTCTCACCTGAATAGAAAACGTTTTTCAATAGTTAGCACTTTAGTAATTCATCAGTATCAACATGATACCTGAACTCTTGGTTTTCTATGCCAGCAGAGATGGCACTTCTTTTATTATTACTGTATTCTTTAAAAGTTTTAATAATTAAGAAGGATATCTAATCATGCACATTGAAATTATTTACCATTTGTAAAGCATTTCTATGTATAGTGGGCATAAAAATTGCAGCTACATCTACAAAAAGGATTTTGGCTGTTGTAGTTAAATTAAAATGTATTTCTAAAGTTGCAGAGAAAATATTTCACTCCACTACCAAAAACTATAGATGTTTTAAATCCACAGGTATCTATGATTTAAGCCAGAATTCTTCTCATGCCTAAATATTTCATCTTCAGCATCTGGAAAGTTTGAATTTATGTAGGCAGAGCTGAGATGCTAAGCTGATATCTGTTAAGTTTGACTGTTGACTCACAGAAATGCATATTGTAGTCTAAGCTTCATGGCTGGTCAATCTACAAGTGAAAAGGACCCACAAACATTTGGACTGATCCATCAAAGATGAGTGTCTGGAACCATCTCTAAAACACACAAAGAATGGTTTTCTTCAGCTTTTGATGGCTAAAGATTATTTTTCTATAGAAGTATTTATGACAAAGGATGTTGGAGGAAAAAATCAAAGGAGAAAAGTGAAAGAATATCCAGAGGTAATTTCTATGTGTGAAAGGGTGTGCCTCTAGATGTATGTATAACTCATTAATATCATCTCATCTGATATGAGTGCAGCTTTCCCAGTTTCAACAGGGTACATTCAGGCTCTCCATTTTCCTCCTTCTTCTGTACATAGTCTACTTTGCAGATTAATTCAGTCACAAACCCTGTGCTCTTCTCTGTGCATGATGATTATTGATCCTGGCACATGGCATAAGTACTTACTTCAACTTTTCTATCCTAAAATATTGTATGCGTGCTTGTTACAAGTGGCTGAATGAGGTTACTGCCTTTTGGGTTGTCATAATGACTTCTTGAAATGTTTTAAAAGTAATTTTGCATGTATTGCTTTCTAACAAACTCATGTCACACACTGGAAAGGAAGAAATAAATACAACACAAATGGTAATTAATAGCAAATTGTTTGTCAAATTAGCAGAATTTGGAAAAAACTATGACCATTTTTTAAATAATCCTGTAGCTGGCCCCTGTAACTTCGAGTGCATGTTTAACATTACACCATAATAGCATTTCAAGGCGCCTTTCTCAGCATGCATTGGAATCTTGTTGCCATTTAAAACTAAATCCCCACGGAGTTCATTTGAAATTGGTTTACTTTGATAATGGCTTTATTAATGTGGTCTCAATGGACTTGAAATGAGATTGTTTGACTATTGTAATGTGGTTTCCAGAGGCTTGCAGTAAAATAATTTACTCATGTAATGTGGTTTCCATTAGCTTGCACTAAAATCATTTCCCTCTGGTAATGGTGTTCTCAAGGATATTCACTAAAACTATTTTGTCCTCAAAAATGTTAAAATGGGCATCCTTGTAGTAAAGGACTCAGAGTATAGTGGCATATGTGGCTATTGCTAAATCTGCTGTGTCAGACAGGTTCTCTGAAGCAAAGACAATACTTAGCACCACATTTTGCCTAGGTTCAACTTCATTTTTCTTAACTGGCATTTTTATTAACTACCTCATAATTTCCCTGGTCTTTTTCCATTCAACTTAATCAAGATCTCTCTGAATCCACAGATGCACATCTAAATATTTTTCATGTTTTAGTTGCTCCTGATTCTCAAGAAAAAGGTGCAGAAGACTTAGTCACAGTGAATTTTCCAGCAGAGGTGATTTCCAGGTCAATTGTTTGACACTCTAAGGCAATACAGGGGAATTCTTGGTTGTTTGCAAATGGAACAAAATTACCCTTACTCTACAGGGCCATCTTCCACTCAGATATAACAGCAGAGAACAGCTATGTTCTTTTTTTATTAATAATGTACCTTGTGTTCCAAAACCCTAAGGAGAGGGGTAGAAATGGGATATACTGTTATATTAGGTGTTCTCTCACACTGACAAAATTCACACTGGAAATCTCAGACAGATATGTAGTGATTTTACACCTTTCAGATTTGTACAGAGAGTATGAATGCTTATTTTCCCCTTCCCTCACTTCCAGATACCCTTCCTACCTTTCTCACAGTCAATAAAATAAGTATCTTGCAACAGTATTTTGGGAGGCTTTATTTTCATTTCCTGCTCCATGGAATGACTCTACTTCTATCAAAATTAGAAGTCAAGTGAAATTATCCCATCAATGCCAGACAACATTTGGGAGATTATGTTACTGTTCCACCCATTCTGTGGGTACAGGAGGGTTGAGGCCTGTCAATCTGGCACATTTAATGAGTAACAAAATTCACACACTATTTAAAAATAAAAAATTAGTGCAATGTTCCTAGTGAACTCAGCTTTTCAAAATAAGGCCAGCACAGTTTAACTTTTAATTAAAAGTGGGTTCAGCAGGATGTCTAGAATTCCAATGATACTAGGAACTTCTGATCCATCCCTGAATATTGTGGTTTGCACTCCAACAGGATCCAAACCATCTGGAAGAAAGTTGTATATTGACCCAGATCATCATATTTACATGTCTTTTGTTCATGAGTGAGAAATAAAAGTCTAAGTCCTGAAATTACTATTACAGACTCACTAAAGTAAGATATTGTCTCATGTTTAAAGAAAAGATCTGCAAATCTAACAGGCCTATTGAAGAGGTTTTGTACAGGACAGTATTTCTATTACAGATTTCATCCAAATAAACATCAGGTTACTGTATGACTAGAAAAAGCTGATTCATTTATTTCTTTTCATACGCACAAATCCATCACTAAAGAAAGGAGAAAAGGCTGAGTTTAGAAGCTGATAGTCACTGGTGAAAAATCTTCTTTGCTGTTAAGAAGATTTCTGTAAATCTCCATAAAAATGGAATACGGTGTCTAGATGTCTGAACTACTGATGGCACTTTTAACGATTGTAATGTAAATTACACTGGACTTAGTTTTGATTGCAGTTAGAGTCTTTCCTCTAGTTGGTGGAAAGATGAAAAGGAGTAGGCAGGGCTTCTTGGAATTAAATGCACAGAAAACTTAAGTTGTGACAAATATGAAGTTCAATACTGGTTACAGTATTAAGTTAATGAATTATTTAAGTTGATGTTTCTCTAATAAGTCAATCTCACCTTCACAACCAGTAGAGCATAATTTTAGGTGGGTAGATGAAAATAGGGTTCCTGTCCCTTTATATTCATATAATGGGAATCATGTTCATATGATGGACAACATTTCAGTGCTATTGCAGATCTATCTAGAAGAAACTTAAGTGAACTCCTTAAAACTTCATTACCATTCCAAATAAATTAACATGAGAGGGGAA
>VZTT01004795.1:2788-17322 GCA_013400855.1 Buphagus erythrorhynchus | reverse complement strand
TCTTAAGATAGCTTCAGTGACGTGACATATTGGGAGGTATGTGTGGTTTTGACCTTAAATAAATGAAGAGGAACCTTCTTTGGTGGTGTCTTTTGGCCTTTGCACTCTGTTATGAATGTTATTCTATTTTTCCAATTTATCAAGCAACAAGATTAAATGTAGCAGGAAATTTTTAATAGTAACAATTATAAATGGATACAATTAAAGTATTAGAGATGAATACAATCAAAGTATTGAATACATATGTTTCAGAATAAGTAAAATATAAGCATAAGCAAAACTGACCAGGTAGAGGCCCCCTCGTGACTAGGGGTACAAGGAGGGACTCGCCCTTCCTCATGTACCAAAGCATCAAGGCTAACAATCCCACTTATATACTATATGACACAGAAGTTTCCAGAAAACTACTCCTAGTTTCTATTCCTAAAATTCACGTCACTATGTTGTATGACGCATGCTCTACTAATGGTTAGGGGTCTCTCATCCTTTTGAGGGTCTTATTTCCGATGAAGGCTCATCATCTTCTTCAGTGTCCGCTGTGTAACCTGCAGGTAGCGCATGCCCACTATGTGACTGAGCAGATGTTTTCCATAACAGGACTCTAATAAAATCCCATGCCTGGAATCGTCCCATTTTGGCCCATTTCAAGGTTGAAACTCTATTTCTAGGTGCTACTTATCAGATCTACATCCTTCTACTATTCCCTTCCAACGTTCTCGTTTGACTCCCAGCATCTGGAGGATGTCCTTTGCCCTGTCTCACCCATCTATTTTTGCTTTGTAACAATTATTTTCTATTGATTTGAGTACAATTTTGCTAATATAGTTACAATTTAATTTGCATGAATCATATTTATCACAATTTCCCCCATTTCTCTTTTTGATCATATTGATTCATGCTCTAAAATGTTGTTGCTTGGTATTCTTTGTATTCCCAATAATTTCAGTTTTCACATTCCCTCATACCAGTCTCTAATTTTTCTAACATTTTTTGTGCTGTCTCTAGCTTTTCACACTTTTTCTCAAATTTTATCCACAAATCCAACATTTGGATAATCCCAATTCTATGGCAATTTCTTGCATTAAATCTACAAAAAGGTTTTTATTTGCGGTTGGCAAATCTCAGTTGCTATAGTGCTGTTTTAATTGTTTATGCAGCTCATTTAATTCATAACAGGCAGCACTAACTTGTAGATGTGCCACAAAAACTGATTCCATCTTATCCTTGACCCACATGGAATGATTGCATTTGTCACAGGGATGAGGAATGGTTCTTTTTTTTCCTGCTAGCTCCTGTGCTGCTTGTCATCTTGTAATCTGTTCCTGCATGGCTTTTTCTTTTCTGCTCCATGTGGTCTTACAGTTTTGGCCAATTACCAGGGGTATTATTGTAAGCACAAAGAAAACAATCCTCAGGAATTTTAACTTTCTACCTGTCTCAAGGCCCCTTGGGTTGCAACCAAGGGCCAAGATGTTAATCTTCTCGGTAGCACAGCTTTTATCCTGATTTATCTCTTTGGTACCCAAAGATTTATCTCTTTGGTACCCTTGGCCTCATAAAGTTCGTATGAGCCATTTTAACTTTTTCTGTTTCAAAGACGGCACAAATTATTTGTAGTTTTGCAGCACTGCCCTATCTCTTCTCCTATATTGATTAGCTATTTTTCCTAATCTACTAAAGCTCCGGATATATGCCAACTACAACAAAATTTATTTTCACACTGCTCCAGTTAAACAGTTCCTGTTACTGGTCTTCTAAACATTCTTCTCCACCAATAGATATACTCACGATGCCAATTTGCTGGTGAGACATATTTATGACGTGGCACATAGACTTCTTCTCCACAGCAATTGTCAGTTATAATACACTGGTCTATAATATTATGGATTGCTTGTTCTTTAGCCTGTACAAAAGCTAATATGGCGAGTAGTTGGTCTTGGTTCTCTATTAGTTGAATTGCTGCATAAAAGGTCCCATTTTCTTGTCTCAATGGTTTTCCATGAAAGTCACTAAAATTTTTTTCTATTGTTAGCTGATCATGTATACACCCTAAACAACTGAAACAAACCAATTGTCTCTCTTTTTCTTTTGCCCTAGTTACTCTCCACCATGAATTAAAACAACAGGTGCAAGCAACACAAATCCATGGGTGACACTTTAAGCCATGATCAGTACATTCCCAATGTGTTAATTGTTTTTGGACCCTCTCAATAACAGGTATTACCTTTTTCTGTAGTTGCAGCTCCTCAAATAAATCAGTTAATATTGACTGCTGGAGACTCCTGAGAAAATTTTCAATCTACCTGGGCTGTTCCCATTGATCAAGGAGACATCTAATTCTTTTCCATAGGCACTGTTCTGCCTCCGGGCTCAATGAGGTTACAGTTTGCAGTCAATCCAGGATGTTTAGACCTCATTAATGCACTTTTCAAAAAACTTCAAACTGGTAATTCAAACAGCAATGCCATAAAACAACATTTTTCACTGCACATACAAAAAACACATTCCCCCTTGGTCCCATAGTACAGCAGTTGCATGCCAACTTCATATAGACTGTAGCCTTTGGGCACTCAGTACCCTCCTTAGCTTCACCATGGACTCATTACAATTTCCTTGAGTAATTTGTCTCCCAAACTTAAACACTCCTATACACCCATAAAATCTCAAAAAGTGGTCACAAAGTGCCCTCGTTCCCCAGCAAGTCTCCCCATGCAAGCTGCCTAGGATCTGTCGGGCCAAAGGTCCAAACAATTTTCCACTGTCGGGCAGAATCCATCCTTCTTTCAGGGTTGCCCCTAGCTTCTTCACAGCCTCCACTTCTGCCCACCCTGTGCTTTTGCTTCCCAAAAAGCCACATTCACACTGCTGTTTTCCCCCACGGCTGTTCCCCCTGCATCATCATCAGCCAAATTGTTTCCTTTTGTTTTAATATCTCTTCCCTCTGGTGTACTTTTACATGTACAACTGCGATCTTTTTCGGACCTTTCAAAGCTTCAAGTATTTTACTTACTAATCCTTGGTGTATTAATCCTTTTCCTTGGGTGTTTATAAATCCCCTTTCTTTCCAATTTTTTTTTTTTTTTTTTTTTTTTTTTTTTTTTTTACTCACAGGAACTTAAAAGACTTCCGCCTTAACCCCTATTACTGGGACACGCTCATGGCTAACATTACAGCCTTGAGGCAATTTTCTCACTGTGGACCTAGAAACCTGTCTTAGAATGATTACATGATGCTTGTATCCTCAAATTGTCTGTTCAATTGGTGTTGAATATTGAATTCTGCAGCTTTAAGACTGGTTCCAGGAGTGAAGGGATAAGAAGGGCAGAATTAGTTACCAGAAACTACACTGACTCCCCCGTGTTCCTGCTCACAGACTTTGTTGTCTGCAGTGGACAGCAGGAGAGAACTCTCTTTTGCTTTTTGGTTAAATTTTTTTTTTCTAAAAAATTAAAGCAAAAAAAGTCCCCTGGAGTGTGTTTTTCCTCCTTTTTCTTGAATGATTCAAAGCTGCTCTGGACTAAAAACCCAAGAAAGCACTGGAAGCTCACACCTGTAGCCCACCAAGCCTGGCCTGGCCATGGCATTTCCCAGCACTGAAGGAACTGATACCAGACTAAGTAAGCCAAGTTGCAACTCACAAAAGAAACAAACAAACAAACAAACAAACAACTCTTTTGAATGTCATCTCTTCAAAATGACAAGAAGTTTTGCCATTTAATATTGTTCATTTTTCACTGAAAAGTGTTTTGCCTGTTAAATAAACAGGTTTTTTTTCCCACTACTTTCCGAGGAAATATTTTTCCCCAAACCAATTAGAAAATAAAAAGACTGCTTAAATTTGTTTCCCAGAAAAACCCTATTCAAAAGTTTCCTCCCAAATTTACCCTAAACTAAAACAAAGTCCCTGTGTCTACTAAAAATATGGTTTCTTCATTTTGAGAACTTACTTTCAGCTTTATCAAGGGGTCTTCTGGTGTTTTCATGCTCATTAAATAAATGAGTCCCTGACCCCCCTAATCTTCTTGAAACATCTTTTTATCTTGCTGCCTTTTTTTTTGCAGACTTTTTGTATATGTCCTTTTATTGTGACAATAGAAACAAATGGGTCCTGTACTCCTGGAAGCAGGACAAGAATTTTGTAAATGTTCTTTTTTTGTGACAAGAAAAACACATGGGTCTCATGTCCTCAGAGGTAGGACTTGATTTTTCTTTTTATTCTTTTCTGTTAAGTTCTCTGTGTTTGCGGCTGCCTTTATTTCCTTGACTGCTGCTATTAGAATCCTGGCTTTTATTTTCTTTTTCTTCATCTCTTCTAACATACACTTTTTGTGCTTCCCTTAACAACTCCTGAAGCCCCCTATCCTGCCAATCTTCCAATTTTTCTAGCTTCTTCTTGATGTCCCCCAGGACTTAGCTACAAATTGTGTTTTCAAAAGGACCTGCCCTGCTGCTGTATCAGGGTCTATGCCTGAGTATAATTGCAAATCCTTTCTTAGTCTCTCTAGCCATTCTGCTGGGGACTCATCCTTCCCTTGGTGCTCACTCAGAGATTTCTCTATATTTTGTCCCCTGGGCACTGCTCCCTGAATTCCTTAGATAATCATCCACCTGAAAGCCTTCATATTCTGCCTAAGTTCCACCTACTGATTTTTCCAATTTGGATCTGCCATAGGCCATTTCTGATCTCCCTGGTCTGGCCCCTGATGATCTCTACTCCAAGCCCATATTCCTGACTGTTTAATTATTTTCCTTTCTTCCACTGTAAACAAGATTCCTAAAATAGACTGCAATTTCACCCAGGTGTAAATATTCGGCCCCAAAAACTGATCTAGTCTCTCTGCTACTCCAATAGGATCTTCTAGCATCCTGCCCATCTCTTTTTTAAATTCCCTAACGTCCCCAGTGTTCAGGGGAACATTCACATAACCAATAGGTCCCTGTCCTGGAGTCAGATTTGCTCATTGGAACCTCTCTAAGAGGGTATAATGTATCTTCCCTTCCTGCTTCCTTGTCCTCTTTGTCACTCTTCCTCCTGTCCCCTTCTGCCTCTAGTTCGGTGTGCTACTGGCTCATCCTGAATAGGGGGTGCATCAGGGACTACGGGTTGAACAGGCTGGATGAGCTGTCTATATGGGGGTGGGAGGTGATCTAATGGGTCCCATGGCTCTAGCCGGTCCCTTTTTGCTACCTTAGTTTGCAAAGGCTACAACGAATAATTTTCTTTTTCCTGCCTTTGAACTATAAATTCACCCCCCACTTTTGGAAGCCACAAGGCAGCATATTCATTTTCCTCCTGATTAAAAAGTTTTTTTTTAAATTTACATAGAGATTTAAAGCCTGACAAATTTAATCTTCAAATGATCCAAACTTTGGTCAGTATAAATTGTCTGCATGGATCTTTTCTTTTGTCCACTCAAACATACAGTACTGTATCATTTTCTGCTTACTTTTTCCTCTTCGGTATTCCCTTGTATCTCAGTATTGTAACATGATCCCCAGGGGGCTGTCCTGAGGAATATCGCTCCTCTTCTGGGAAACCCCCCTCTCGGTTCCCAGGCACATCATGTTCTCAAGAATTTTTCTCATAATGCATAACCCTTGGGTCGGATATTTTACTTTTCCTCTGACCCATCTCTGGCAGGAACAACTCCCTTGCTCTCCCTCACTCGTCCTGTAGTTCAACTCCCTTGCTTAATATATACTATCTCACTTCTTTCGCCAACCACTTGTTTCCCACCTAATTCCTTCTTTTCCTTTTATTCTTTCCTCCTTAACTTCTCTTTCTGAACACTCTCCACAATCCCTCTTAATCATGTACTAAAATTTCCATCTATGATCCTCCCAAAAGATAGCTGAACCTGTCTCATTCACTCCTTTCTTAAATCACTTTTTCAAGCATCAGCTCCCTTCTCAAAGACTTTTCCCATGAGTTCTCAGGCTGGGACTTTCCCTCCCGGTCCCTCCCGGGGTCTTCTCTCGCTCTCCCCTTTCGCTTTTCTCCTATCCAGACGTCTCAGTCATTCCTCACTCACGCACAAGAACACAGCCACCCCTCTTATCCAACCCTATGGTACTCATGCAGCCCGTTCTCCCACAGGGTTCTTGTGCACAAGACGTTTTACGGGCACCTTTCCCTGTCTGCCGGCACTCCCACGGGAGACTTCTTCTGGGGCACCGCCTTGTAGCTAGCTTCTTTTGCTTATGCTTTATTTTAATTTGGAACTCCTTCTCCAAGAGAGCCTTGTCTAGTCTCAGGCCCACCTTAACAACTGGTGGGGACCTCCTTCCCAAAACTAGCCACTCTTCACTTCGACTGGAGTTCTCGGGTTTCGGCACCAAATTGTTATGAATGTTATTCTATTTTTCCAATTTATCAAACAAGATTAAATGTAGCAGGAAATTTTTAATAGTAACAATTATAAACGGATACAATTAAAGTATTAGTGATGAATACAATCAAAGTATTGAATACATATGTTTCAGAATAAGTAAAATTTGAAAGTGAGCAATTTAGTATAATTGAGGTTCATATAAAACATAAGCAAAACTCACCAGGGAGGGCCCCCCACCCCCGACCTGGGTTCCTCATGTACCAAGGCATCAAGGCTAATAATCCCACTTATATACTATATGACACAGAAGTTTCCAGAAAATTCCTCCTAGTTTCTATTCCTAAAATTCACGTCACTATGTTGTATGACGCATGCTCTACTAATGGTTAGGGGTCTCTCATCCTTTTGAGGGTCTTATTTCCGATGAAGGCTCATCATCAGTGTCCGCTGTGTAACCTGCAGGTAGCGCATGCCCACTATGTGACTGAGCAGATGTTTTCCATAACAGGACTCTAATAAAATCCCATGCCTGGAATCGTCCCATTTTGGCCCATTTCAAGGTTGAAACTCTATTTCTAGGTGCTACTTATCAGATCTACATCCTTCTACTATTCCCTTCCAACGTTCTCGTTCGACTCCCAACATCTGGAGGATGTCCTTTGCCCTGTCTCACCCATCTATTTTTGCTTTGTAACAATTATTTTCTATTGATTTGAGTACAATTTTGCTAATATAGTTACAATTTAATTAGCACGAATAATATTTATCACACACTCCAATGAGTGAATTGGACTGCATTTTATCAAAAGGATTTCAGATACAATTTGTGAAGTCTGAGGTGACATCACATCTCTACATTCTTCTCTAACACACAATCTTGGGTTCCATTGCAATCTATCCCACATTATGTATTTCCATTTCTTAGTAGATAACTGTAGTTCCCTTCCCTCATCATCTAAACGATGTAGCATTGTATAACATGTTGAGCAGAGCAATATTTTGGAACCAGCACACCTTGCACTGAGGAGCTGGATTATGTCTGGTCATATGCAGTGGCAGATAGAGGGACTTGGAAATGATATGAAGAAGAGAATGGCTTGTGTTAATGTTAGCTGTTGCTGTCATATGTTAGGCATTGCTGTCAGATGGCAGCTTTCCTGGTTTCTGTGTGGTTGGAAACATGCTATGTATCTTCTTTGCAATTGAGCTTTTGAGTCCGTGGTTCTTTTAACAAGCCACTGAAGGTAACAACCTGTTGGAATTAAGAACTTCATTCATTCACTTACTTGCTCATTTAAACTGAACTGTTTCTGCACAAATGACTTAAAAATCCATTTTTAGCTAGACCTTATGTAAATAAAGCTGAATTGAATGCAAATGCACAGAAAAAAATCATACAGGAAGGGGGCAAAACACATTGAGTGAAATGGATTTTTTCAAAGAAATGTCAACAACTCATGCTTTTGGCTTATTGCACTGAAATTCATCAAAGGTTGTATTATAGTTACCTGAAAACAGCACCTAAGTGTCAGATCTTGGGGTTAGGATGACCCCAGGACCTGGGAAAATCTTTCTTCCCAGCCCGTGCCTTGAAGAAGGAGTCAGGATGCGTAGCTTGTGCTTCTCGAGGTTGTTTATTTTTTCTTATCTATAACATTCTCTTTCTGCCCTGCTGAGCTCCTTTCTGCAGGTCAAAGCACGAGGTTCTGCCCCTCTGTGGGCTGGTGCTAACATTATATACTACAAATTACATGTGTTATGTTTACAGTATTCTGCCAATACCTATCACCTATGTTGGACAGTGAGTCCTTACTCTAACCCAATAGGAAAGTGTCACCATCACAGTGAAACATGGAAAACATGAAGAAGAAGAAGGACAAGACAAACCCAAATCCCTCCATCTTGTCCCCTGAACCCCAATCCTAAAATCCCCTAAATTCTACTTTTCTCACCCTGTGACAAACCCCTTACTATTCTACTTAAACTCTTGTGACCTGTAATTCTTCTCTCAGAGTTGGTTACTTTTCCCATGGGCTGAGATCAAAGGCACAGGTGCTATTGGCTCCCTGCCAAGGTCCTCGAGCCCCCTGCCATGGTCTCGAACGAGCCAGGGCAGCCAGAGGGATGTCCTGGACTTCCACACCTAAGCAGTGCTCTTCAAATTAAACTTAAAGCAGGCTAGCTACACGGTGAGCTGAAAATACATTATCCAGCTAGAGCAGTTTAGTCTCTGAGTCTCATATCTAGATATCCAGGGACAAGATTTTAAATAAAAACTACAAAAAAGAGAGCAAGAACAAATGAGGATTTGGCCCCAGACTGTAAAAATAAAATCTCACTTGATTTTGATTATATTTCTGCTGATGCCAGCCATGGTTAGGTGATCAGTTTCAAGGGACCAAGATCATAATTTCTGTAATAGTCAAGCCATGTCTGTCACTCAAATCCTCCTAGGTGTTTGACCTTAAGAGGAGTCCCACTTGTGGGATATCTTTAGGGACTTTTCATTCAGTTTTTGAGTGGATGAAACTGTCTTGTGGGACATTTTATTTTAGAACCTGGACAGGATAAAGGAAAAAAAGTACATATCTCCTCTCTTAATGTATTTATATACACACATACATGAAGTTTAGACCTTATGGCTACAAGTCAAAAAAGCAAAAAAGGAAAGAAAAAAGGAAAGAAAAAAACTACAAAGTACTATTTTAAAAACCCCATACAGGTTGGTCTGATGACTGTTGTGGGTGGCTATGCTTCAGATATCCCATAAACCCCCTTCAGCTGCATGAGGTTTTGCTCAAGTTGGGTGAGAGGGATGGCATATTTCCATGTGCGCTTCCTTTCAGTTTTATACTGCTAAGACCACCATTTCCACTTTACACCCGCAGACCATTTCCTGGCCTGAGTAAGACCAGTGGATTGCAATCTGCAGCATTTTGTTTCACCCTCAACACCTGCAAAAGACGAGAGCACTGCATCAGGCATGATCACACACACAAAGGACACTGATCATTGCTCATAGTTCCCAACATCATAAAGGAAAAAGCTACCAGTGTCTAAAAACCAAGAGCTTGAAAACCTCTTTTCCATAACAAGCAACGTGAGATGCTCAAATTGTAGGTGCATGTGCATATGTCAGGGTTTACAGCAATTGTTCAACATTTTAGCATGCATTAAAGTTCAAAACAGAGAATGTGCAGAAAGAGCAAGCCCTGGAAAACAACTAGCTGGCATTTAAGTGGTTGTGCTTTTCCACTCAACTGGTTCAAAAATAAAGGAAAAAGTCCTATCCACTACTCATGTGAGAGAAAAAAGAAAAGATGAGGTATAATGTCGAAGCAGAGACTGATAAAAGTCTGCCTGCCTTGCTGGCCTTACCTCCTCTGAGGCTGACTCAGAGCTGCAGATCTTGAGTCCCTTCAATGCTGCAAGAATTTAGATATATTTCTTAAATTTGGAATTTTGTCTCTTCTCTAAAACAAAAAACAAATTAATGTACTTTAAATAGTATTAGCATTATAACAAAAAACAAAATAGCTGAAGAAATGCAAAATTATAATAATTATAGATGACCTTGACACTAACTGCCCTTTAATCACCATCTGGCCTCCTTCATCTATCAAAGACAGGAGTAAAGATTAGAATCATCCTCCATTTTGAGAGTCTGGTTTATAAACTTCCTTCTGTTTCTACCATACCTTCATGTATCTGAAACATCTTGGAGCAAATATACCAGGATTTGGTATATTTGCAAGCAAAGGGTCCTTGGTGTACAGACCACAGTCTCAGCATCTGAGACACCCCAGTCCAATGGCATGTTCAGGTATACCAGCAAGTGTGTGCATCCATACCAGTATGTGTGTGCACATCCTTTTATTTCTGCAGGAACAGTATCAACGCTGAGGTTTTAACTAAATCAATTGAGCCATGGGATCAGTATGCAGAAATCTCTCTGTAGCTCTGGGAGATCTTACTTTGCACTTAATTACACATGCATGCACATGCATTCAGACAAGTGTCATAAAAAGCACAATGTTTAAAATACTGAGTAATCATCAAAAAAAGGTACTGGAACAATTTAGGCACCTTATGAACATTGAGTTCAATCCCCTTGCAGATATATATAGGCATGCTATAGAACTGACTTAATGTCGTGGCTACTTTTCTTTTTCTCATGTGACTTCCACCTCACTTACTAAATTGGAGGAAGGATGCTTATTTAACGATGTGCCTCTTGGTGTTTTGTTTTTCCCTTAATCTTCATGTGTCCTTATGCCTCCCTCACTTCCCACAACTCAGAATTGTGCCTTCTGCAGTGCATACTTTCTAGCTGTGCCACCAGTGAAACAGAGCTCCTACACATAGCAGTTTCCTGAAATTTGCTGTAGTGGTGCAGACTCTATCCCAGACTTACTCCTCCATCTCAGAGCTATCACAGTCCAGTGCCTTCCCACTCTCCTTTCCCAAATGCTTTTATTTCATCATCCAGTCAGTCACAATTTCCACTGTGGAAGCCCAACCACTCTTCTTCTCACCACCATCTGGTCATGCACTAAAGCAAAAGCTTCTAATATTCCACTCCAAAACCTTGTTATATTCTTGTTACTTAATGGAAATGTGAGCAGAAATCCTTATTATCTATCCTCACAGATCTTTATAATGTGCTAATCCTACCAAGTCTGCTCTTAGACACAGAGCTAGAACCCTAAAGGAAACATCTTGCAGCCATGGCCATTGCTCCTATGGGACAACCTTAGGATTTTCCCCAACTCTATAGACGGGGTATGTTCTCAATTGTTCAGGTAGAGTGCCAGTTATATTGACATCAGTCCAGGTAATAACAGAACTGCCCATATAGGTGAAGCTTGCACTGTCCAAGCAAGGTTAAAGAAACATACCCTTATACTTATGCAAAGCATTAAAATTTGTGCCTGAAAAAAACCCATATAATATTTATCTTTTTCAGTTCTGTGGGATTTTTGTCAGACTTACAACAAGGCCTTTTGGCATTCTGTTGCTGGAAATTTCCCAAACACATGTAACAAAAACACAGTCAGTTTAATACAATCATCAGCATTTTCTCAGTCTGTGTTGAGTCTGTGTTTGTCTAATGTCCATGTAGATATTTTCTGCTTATTAAAGTCAATAAATCTGCTACTTTGAAGATAAAGGCACGTTTCCTGTGATGCTAGTCTGTGTTGCTCTCTAGCGCTGCATCTTGTCCACTGTATTCAACAGCAGAGAGCAAATTAAATTGATAGCATATCTTCATCAAACCATTTCAAAAGACATATGCCGAGGAAATATCCAGGGGAGATATATGTCCTCCTATTTTCTACCACTATAAAGCATGTATCTAGAAACATTGTTATATTCTCTTCTTCTTCTAGTCTCCTCACAAGCAGCATCAACAGTATTTGCATATTCCTGGCTTTGCAGCAGATTAATTTAGACTTTAGACTTCTTAGGTAGAATATTTACTTTTGTAATTTTATGTTAGTTACTTAATGTTGGAGTGTGTGAANTATAGTAAGAATATTGCTTAAATTTTTCAGATAGAACAGATAAGCCATGTGCGTAGATTATATGTAAACTTTCATACTAAGAAACTAGAATTCTAATAGGTTAAGAAGAATTGCTTCAAATTCATGTTTTTTATCTTATTGGATAATTTGTAAATAAGAACCCATGCACTGGGGAGAGACCCTCTCTCTCTTCTCTCTCCTCACTGCCATCATCATCGCCCGGAAGAAGATAGAGCTGCAGCTGCAACTTCGGCCCTCTCGGGGCCTTGCACCAGGAGCTGCTTCTACTTCTGTTTAGGACTCTATGCTGAAGGCTTTTAGCATGGACTTTAAGGCTTGGGACTCTGCCTTTCAAGACTGATGTGCCTTTATAATAAACAACTTTATAGCAGCTAACAACTGCTCAGCTTTTTAAAAGAAAACAACAATCCCAACAACTTAAATTGTTAGTTCACTGTATCTGACAATGTCTTTATCTTTATTACTTGTTTCACCTGTAAATATTTAAGTTGTCACTGTCTCATATATTTTATTTTACTCACTATGACAAATTGTTGTTTTACTTTGAGCACATTGTCACTAATCCAACAACATTCACTTTTCTTGGAATATATCTCCTCACTCTTACAAGTGTCTGTGATCCAAGCAGGTTTCTTTCTCTTTGTGTCCATGCTGTGAGAGCCAAGATATGCTAAGATTTGCTTTTGGATACAAGCCCTGTGGTATCAATAATGTAGTGGCAGTGACACAAATGGCCACTTTGCTCTCAAGTTTACTAAGATAAGCAGATGCATGTTCTGTGCATTCTAACCCTGTTCCCATTTTTAACTACAGAGGTACTTGGACTGTTGAAAACACAAGGAAAGCTTGTGAAAACACAAGTTTTTTAACTTTGGAGCGAATTATCCTGCTGCCTATTCAACAGGCTCTCTGTTAACATACTGTACTTCTTCTCTTTGACTTTATTTGTGCTCTCTCTTCCCCTCTGGCTTTCAGCTTGTCCTTTTTCTTCCTTTCATTTTATGCTCAAACCTTTTCCCTTTGTCTTCCTTGTGAATGCAGACCTGGCCTTTCTCCTCTTCTTAGCTTAAGGCTGAATCTTTTCTTCTCTTGGCACTTGGTATAAACTTCTGTTGCTCTCTCAGATCATGGAGATGCTTAATTTTACCATGGGAAAGTNCTGTTTCTCTCTTTTAAAAAAATATTTTATTTTCTCTCCCTGATTTCCCACAACTAATTCAATTTTTTCCTGGTGGTGGTTAGGGGTGGTGGGGTGGGGGTGTTCAAATACCTGCCTTTCTTGAAGAGAAGGGCCATCATCTCCTGCATCACTGTGTGTCAGACACTCCCTGCAACTCTGGTAACAGACCTTGCTAGCCAGGCTTTCTCACTGACCTGTCTTGATCTTTATGAGCAGCTACAGAGCCTTGACTGCAGCATCTCCTCGGGAAGCACAAAAGGGTGTAGGTCTTCCTAGATGCTGATCCTCACACAGGTTATCCTGTAAGTGTTGGTCAAGCTTTGGTAAGGAGTATCCAATTTCTCAGTGTATTGTTAAGCCCCCCTGATCTGTTAAGTCATCTCTATTTCACATCCTGCAACATATACTTCAGGGTATTTACTCAATACCTCTTCATCCTACTAAGAAACACAATGGCTGCACACAGGAAAAAAATAACTATTTCTCATATATAAGGAAAGCTATAGCATTTCAGAGTGATTGTTGAAAATACTAAAATACTAAAGCCATTTCCCTGGGAAAATAGCATCTGTTCCTTTGGAATTTTTTTAACAAATATATTCCTATTATCTGCATTACTTTGGACGAGCTTTCTCACTTTCCCTCTGCTATTGAAGAGGTGGCTTTCTCTTTGACACCTGGTTGGCATCCTCACCTCCTCAATGTATCTGCATTTCTGACCTCAAATCCATCCAGCTTGATGTCTCCATTTGGCATTGGTTGCTTCAATTTCAGAGGTCTCTTTTCCCTAACTATCCATCCTATGCCCATCCTTGACATGAGGAGCACCCTGACAGTTCTGTTCAGAGACTTGGATCTCTCTTTAATCTATTTTCCTTTAATTCTTGGTGGTGTAGCATAGCCAGCTATAGGTCTTCTCCAGAGTTTTGCAGGAGAGCAAGTATCTCGCTACTGGGCTGTGTAGAAAGTTTCACTTGGTCTTTTCTCACTTCTCCCCCTTCTCTTCTGCCTGCCCTGGAAAAGACTCATACAGCTCTCTAGCTGTGTCTTACTCAAAGGACGTTAGCCTGAAGCTGAGGGGGATATTTATTAAGGAAAATTAAATCCTCAATACAGTATTATATACATGATAAAGGAAGTAGAAATAACATAGAAAAGTACAGATTTTGTCAAGGGCTCTGATTCTGACTTCTGACTCAATAGAAATTGTGAATACTGATGTTCATTAGAGAGCAATGGTCAGACATGAAGCCATGGCTGTGTTGAAGAGAAATTGCAGAGTTTAAAAAGGAAAAAACAAAAAAAAAAGAAAGGAAAAAAAACGAAAAAAAATGTCTGGCTGGAAATACAATGCACAAAGGAATGGAAAAACACTTACCAGTCTGTGAGAACTAATGCTATGCAAATTAATTCAATTCAGCATTAACTTCATGCAGACCCATCTGCATAGCATGTTGCAGGCTCTTTAGAGGTGCT